>JASKGM010000011.1:5402878-5437283 GCA_034509205.1 Ceratonia siliqua | reverse complement strand
CTTTTAGTTAAACTCTATTTCATAGTATTATAAATAAATGCAGGTACAGGGGCTAAAGCTTTCTCTTCTGCCCCTAAGTTTTGCCAATCATATCTTGCTTTAACCCTAATTTTTAACATCTATGGGGTAGTTTGGTATACCGTCATCATCACCTCATACCTCGGATGTTAAGAGGCATTTAGATACCTGTTTTTGGTACACTAATATCCAAGATACCTGACATCATCCAAGATACCAAGAGGCATAGGATGACATCATTTAGGTGGTATCTCATACCACCCAAAAATCATGGGGATCTCAAATCCCTAGACTTTTAGCTTTACTTAATCTTATAAAATATCAATTGTTTCTTTTATTTAGCAATTTTAAATTTTCATACCAAATATGGAAATCTTAGATTTCACGTTATCTTATACCTTGGTATCTTATACCATGAGGGAATATAAGATACCAATGTATCAAACGGCTCCTATACTATTACTTGATCCAAATCACAAAGGCAGATCTGGACAAGACTGAAGTCATTCCTACATAACATACAAACCAAAGCAGGTTGAGAGTCATAGACAATCACTAAGATTTGTGATACAGAGAATGCTACATATAATCCCCATCTGCTGGCAATAAAACATATGTACACAGGAAATTCCTCACCTTTGTAAGCTTCATAACAACTCCAATTGATGCCTTCCGAACACTGTCAACTTTACTTAATATGCCTTCAGCAAGCAGAAAAGGCAAAACAATATCCATTGCTTGGCTGGCATCTGACATATCAGTTAGAGAAACATCACAAAGCCTTGTTGTTAATGAAGTTACAGCACGGCATAATTTTTCACCAGAAACTCTAACAGTCTCCTTTATGTCATCCATGGCACGAAATGCTACAGACCATAATCTTTTTAGATGCTTTCCAACCTGTGGAACAAGATGAGAGAGAAGCATATGAACAAGAGTGAAGGCATTTTAAGATGCTCCAGATATATCAGAATCAACTAGTTCTCAGGTTTTTTCTATTGTCACAGTTGGTCTCTCCTTTATTGCAACATTATGTTTTCTTCTGACTGATTCTATATAAATATCTACATACATATATACATTACACACACACACACACTCACATATATTTACAAAGTTATCTAATTATGAATATTGTATATTCAGAACCTGACTATAAGAAGATTAAAGGGTATTCCTCTCACAAATACTACACACACTCACACACATATATTTACAAAGTTATCTAATTATGAATATTGTATATTCAGAACCTGACTGTAAGAATATTAAAGGGTCTTCCTCTCACAAATATGTCTTATGGAGCTTAAAGTTTTATAACCACCCAAAAGATACACAACAACAACTATGCTGAGTGCTTTCAAAATTTAAGAATAACCAACGATTAAATTATAACTAAAACTAAGAACAATGACCATTGTAGCATATTACAAATTATAACAAGCCAAACAGTTATTCGATGATAACAAAATGTCAACAAATCTACATCAAGTCATCAATTTAGTACACATCCATTCAGATGAAAGTCCAAAACATAAATACGATGTTAAAGGTAAGACTTGAACAGAAGAATACATAAACATGAATAAAGATATTATATGTAAATCAGGCAACTCAATAAAACATTCAATTTCAATCAAATGGAGATAGTTAAAGAATGTATGACAAGCAATCTACATGAAGTCATAGAAGTGACCTAAAATGAAATGAGTATTCAGGTGCACTTTTATAACTATCAAAATAGCATTCACAGAGAATGTGTAAGAAAGACATTGGTAATCGCAGGTTGTATGTGTATAAGAACTATAATACTTAAATATGTTTTTTTTCCCGGTATTTTCCATTAGATGGAATTTTTTTTTTTAATAAAAGAAGAGTTCCAAAGATTTGGTTTACTATGAGTGATACTTTAATCCAATTGAACCACTCTTAGGTAGACCTCATTATTCTCATGATCAAAATAATTAAAATATCATATTTCAAATTAGAGATCATAATTGTACCTCAATAATATAATACTAATATCTGAGACCCAATATCTAAACATATGATGTCACTATTGGCTTCACAAATGTTACCTAATTCACCACACGCTATGGTACGTAGTATGGGTATGGGTAAGTAATACGGCACTTTGTATAATTCAGAATACGAACGGGTAGGCTTACTTTATACACTATTCAAGGTTGCAGTATGCCAAAAATTATTATTCGGTTAGCATGAATTATATATATAAAAAATATATTTCTAACATTTATTTTAAAAAGACACCACAAAAATAATTAATAACTCATTAAATAATCCAAAAAGTAAAATTTAACTTCAACTCCAAATATTAAAATTCACTCACATAATTAAAATCACAAGTATATAAAACAAAAAAATTAAAAGGTATTAATTTAACAATGACTAATCAATAATCAACTTTATATTAAAAGTAGTTATTTTTATACTTATTTTTATAATATACCTATCTCAGTTTTCTTTTTTCTTTTTTTGTGAAACTTATCTTAGTTTTTTTACCCAATGCGTCTACCTACCTCCTCTTTTTTCTCTCTTCTGTGAATCACCTTAATTCTACCCATCAATCTCTCTTATTCTTTTTTCAAATATTGTACTAATCCTCTTCCAACCAGCTCCATGATCTGTCAGCCCATCTTCTCTTATCTATATTATTGTACTGCCGAAGAAACGCTAGTGCAAGCAAGACCAATACGGTCGCTGGAGTCCAGACTGGGTAGCAGAAACAGATACCAGCAGCCAAGGACTCACAGGAATGGGAAGAAACAGACACCAGTAGCCATCCACCCAACATGCCAGGTAAGTGTTTGTTTCTCTGGTTCGTTCATTTTGCCAATCCAGTATGCAAGTATACTACAAATGGGAACAGACGAACTGAAAGTGTTTGAATGGGGGAGAACCGAATTAGGCAACACTAGGCTTGACAGGGCAGACTCCAAATAATAGATGACGTGCAAACACTTCCCATTATTTTTATTTTTTATAAATTATAGTGAATGTGACAGTACACAGGTGGATGGACTCAATGTAAACAAAAGCAAAAAGGTGGCTGGACTCAATCACAGGCTACATCATACTGGAAGAAAATAAAATAAGAACTGCAAAGTAAGGGTATAAGTGCCTAATAAAAAAGAATAGAAAGCATAATCCTCTGGAGATCACAGGTGTTAGGAGGTATTAGGAATTTAGAAAAGTCTTCATAGGTTAAGAAGAGTTACCCTATTAAGAGGTATTAAGAATCTAGGAAAGTCTTGTGGTTTATGAAAATAGTTACTTGTAGTACACCCAAAGGGTACAAGTGTCTTTGAGTTTATAGTATTGGTATAAATAGATGTTGAGAGTAACTGTTATACATACAGTCATTGAGTCTTTCAATACTATATTTTGTTTGGTCCCTTACTTTTACCCCTTACTTTTGCTCTTCACTATTTTCTCAACAACAGGTAGGGAGTTCTTTCTGCTTATAGATTCTCCTGTTCCTTTCCAATCAAATATTCGACACGATAAAACTCAGAAACATCCCCCAAATCTGGTGTCTTACATGCAAAATAAAATATAAACAATAGTACATACAGACTTCACCACCTTAGTGACTGAGATTTACATTGTTACATCACATGCATATCATACTAAACACGGTCCCTTTGAGAACTACTATTTTCAACAAAATAGGAATTCAAATCAGAACTTCGAGTTTGTTATTTTAAATCAGGAAAATTGAAAAAAAAAATCTTAATGACCTCATAAAATTTTCGTCCTTGGATGATATCAGCAAGGGCAAGGCATGATGCCTCACGTGAGCGCCAAAGCCTGGATCCACATTGTGTTAGTAAATCATCCATGATGAGATCTAAGTTTTCATCAATGGTTCTCCTTGAGTCTGCCACTAGTGATTTCCATATATGTGCCATTGCATCCTAAACAGAAAAATAGCCAATGTAATAAGCAACTGAAATTACTAATGAATATGAGACAAATTCATATATATATTGGAAGTGACTTATTGGGGAAGTGGAGGTATTAACTGCAAAAGGCAAGAAAAGGACAAAATACAAATGCTAGCTTTGAAAATTAAAATTAAAAATATTTACATGAGGCATACCTGCACATTTTTTTCAGGATCATACTGGTAGCGTACAAGCCTTGGAATCAATGAACGTAAATGTGGCTTAAGAGCATCCCCTGCTTGTTTTGCTATCTTAGAGAAGCCAAAAGCGGCACCCCTCTTCGAATTTAGGGAAGCTTGATAATTAGCTAAATCCATGAACTTATAAATTAAGTCTGGTTGACCCATCTCATTTGCTAAGCCACACAACTCCTTGTAAGTATTTAGTTTCCCTCCCTTAACACTTTCACCAAGAGCTCCATCTTGAAATACTTCTGTGTCTTCTGCAAGCTGCAGACAACTCCAGGAATCTAAGTTTCAAGACAAAATGTACAGGAAAGGAAGAAGAAAGACAGCAAAACTAAAAGGAAAGAAGATATTAGACTACCAACTTACTTTGATGGCTCTTTTCCGCTTCCCTGAACCAGTCAAAGTATTCACAAGTGCATTCACCAAATTTTTTTTCATTGACGCATCACCAAGCTCATACACAATGCTCATGCCTTGAGAGGCCAGCTCTTGGGTGAGTTCATTTTGCTCACCAAGTAGGTGAGAAAAAGCCTCCTGCATTCACATGTTGATTGTTAAAATTGATCTTCCAGGTTCCTTGGTGCTGCTACAGCAAGGATATGGTATAAGCGAACATCCTATAAAACAAGTTATTGGAATTTCCTGCTTACACAAAAATACGCTGGTCTACAATGAATGGCCCATCATATGAACCACAACAAGTATCACAATTTACAATATCAACATGCAAAATACAACACCACTTCTCTGCATATTCAAGGATGTTCCTTGCAGAAACCCTTAGCAAAGGTCCAAAAGATTACAAAAATAGAAAATCCTTTTCCCATAACAAAGCTATGGACAAGGAAGTATTTGAAAATATGCGCATTCAGCTTCAACCCATATACACCAAATATCAGCTTGAACCCCACATCACCATAAAGTTTGTTTTAAACCACCCCCCCCCCCCCTCCCCCCCCAACAAAAAAAAAAACTTATCCCAAGCTACTATGTAACACGTATTTGAAGATAGACCTTTGTTGGACTTGGAAAACATATATATTTGAAATTTTAAAGTATTTTATTTATAATAATTTATGAAAAATAATCTTTTTTTAGAATTAAGTGTAAATATTAGGCCAGCCGTATATACTTTAGTCCCACATTGCCAAGTTCCCTGGTTGGTGCACATAAAGTGTAACCAATTCTATCTAACACCGGTTATTCACTTCCTCTACCTGCTCCCAAATCCTTATACAAAATAGGCCAACTGACTATGCCTGATGTCAAGAACCACCCCATTGGTTACATGGGCGCAATCTAATATCTTACAACCTGCAATTAAAGCCTTTGAACCTAAAAAATGGTATCTCCCAGGCACATGCTTGACTATTTAGAAAGTATACAAGTGTCAAAAGAGTGAAGTATTGGGACAAGTACAAGGATTAAGGTGAAGAATGGGAACCTAAGCTACCACCCTACTAAAGAAGTTCACAAGCAAGAGAATAAAGCATAACCCAACCTAAGGGATAAGACTTCCAAAAGGACATTAGACATTGGAAACCAAACTAACACGCCTATATTGCTTAACTTTGACTGAGAAGCACTCCTCTTTGGGCACCAAAGTGAAAGAAGTGAAATTTGTACAATTGTACACCCTATCATTCAATAAAGTTCAGAAAGGACTCGTAAGATCACCTTTAACAATATTCCAAAATTTTAAAGAAAGACAAAATAGAACAATTACGATCAAGGCCTTCTTCCTATCCGTACTTCAAAAAGAAACTTGGAAAGGAAAAAAAGAAGCTTACATAGAGGGAGGATAAGTTTTTTTGATAAATAAATTATATTAAGGAAAAAAAAAAGATACCAATGACGATAAGGTCAAGACAAAGAATAAAAACTAGATTGAAAGAAAACTAGAAAAGCGTTAAACAAGCAGCAATGCTGCACAATCCCCCTGGATATCAAGAAGATAGACTCTTTTTTAAAAACCCTAAGCCAAACACCACAGAGAAGCCCCAAACAAAATCCCTGCCCATAGGGCACCTAAAGAAAGGGAAACACCCCTGAAAATGTGAGAATTCTACTCCGAGATATTCCAAATTACTGCAAAAACAGCACATAGCCATAAAGTTCTACCTTCCTTCTCCCAAAACCTTTGAACTGTATAAGGAGAGACTGCTCTAAGTCCCACGGACAAATCCAATCCTCACCAAGGACCCATAGAGGGAGGCTAAGTTATCCACATAGAAAGAAAAGAAAGGAAAACCAAAAGAAAACAAAAGATCAAAAGGATCAAGAATACACAAAGCAGTACAGTCCTTCTGCATATCCAAGTGCGACACCCCCTGGACAAAACCATGAGACAACATCAAATCGAAGCCATAAATACTATCCTCTATCCTGTCCCACGCTAATTGTATAGGCAGTGGGTCACCATTGAAAATGCAAGGATTTCTCTCCAACCAAATACACCATAACACTACAAAGACTGCACATTACCACCATAGAGCTTTGGCCTCATTTTTACCAAACCCTGTGAACCTGGTCAAGAGAAACTGCTCCAAGGTCAGAGGACACACCCATTATTCACCAAGTACTCCAAACAGCTTATTTTATGTAAAGGCAGCCAGCCAATAATGTAGTAATAAATTTGTGGCTGGTTTATAATGAGATCTAGACATAAGACATGTATCCAAAGAAAGTTCTATCTTTGGCCTAGGAACCTAAAATACATCATTAGTATTAATCCTATTGAGTACCACTATCCATACAAATGATTTGCAAAGAGACTGGGGTGCTTCGCTGCATTTTTTATATAAAGTTTTTTCCTTTGGTTCTTGTGCTTCTCTTTATTTTTGAGGTTTCTTTGGAGGATGTCTTATTCTCCGATTTTGTAAGTCTCTTCTTCCTTAATAAATTTTCCTTTTCTATTAAAAAAGGATTTAACTTTAGAAGTAGTCTTAGTCAAGGAGAAATCTAACCATAGTAGGATGATGAGAAAGAAATTGGAAATAGGACTTACAAGAATATACACTAAAAGGATCAATAGTCCAGATAATCCTATCAGGGTAGGAAGAGAATAGTCTGGAATCTAAAAAAGTAGAAGGCCTTGTAAATCCTGAACGTTCTCATTAAAATTCCTAAGAAAATGGAAATTCGAAGAAACATCAAAACCCTAAGTAAAACAAAAATTATGGATGAGGGCATTGTGCAAATCAGAAAGATTATAAAGGCGTGGAAAGGCCTCTATTAAAAAGATATCCCCTACCAAGATATCCTCCCAAAATCTGATGGGAAGGCCATCACCCAATCTTAAAGAGATACCTGAGTGAAAAGCTTCATAACCCTGTGATATAAATTTCCAAGGGCGATCAATGGCAATAAATGCCACCTAAGGATTCCACTGGTTCAAATATAAGCCGTTACTATGAATTATCTAGTGCCATAAAGAAGTAACCTCGAGGAAAGCACAATAGCTATTTACCAACCAAAGTAATGTTTTTTGACACCAAATTTCCAAGACCCAACAGTTTTCTTTTTACGGCCAATAGCAACTCTACCAAACAACAAGGTGGTCCCTTCTCTTCTCTCCAACACTAAACAAAGAAAATCCCAGTCTACTCTAACCTCTGATCCACACCCACTGATATCCAAAAGTGGGAAGGTAATAAAGCAGTATATTGGACAAGCAAGGCTGAATAAGGATTACACGTCTACCCAAAGAGAAGAAAGCCACCTTCCAATTATCAATCTGTTTAGAAACTTTTTTAATCACAGCATCCCAAAAAGAAATAGCCTCTAGGTTTCCTCCCAAAGTAACATCCAAATAAATGAAAGGCCACTGGAGAATCTGACATCCAGCCAAAGAAGTAAACAAGAAGAGAACCTGATTGCCCACATTCCGCACTACCACCACTCTTGGCCAAAATAATCTTCAAACCAGAGAATTTCCAAAACTTTTAAGGACAAAAAGAACAATAGCATAGCTAAGTTACTAACTATATCCTCCTCCAGGAAAAAGATTATACACATAAACATAAAACCAAAATATGGGCCACGGTTGCTGTTGCTAAACAGAAGCCATGTGCATCTTTTTTTAAGAAAAATTAAAGCAAAGTAAAATCTTTATGAGCTAGGTACATATAAGCTTGCAGAATATTACAATACATAAATGATGTTCAACACATTAGAGAGAGAGAGAGAGAGCAAGAGAGAGATGGAGAGAGAGAAAAGAGGGAGAGGGAGAAAATAGGAAAATATTTGGTTTCTTAATGCAAAACCTGAATTTCTGGAAGCATTTGCTGAATAGTAGGATGATGTCCACAATACATTGTAAGTGATAATAGCCAAACAATTCCGGCACATCGCTCTTCTTTCCTGCTACTGTATAAAAGAACATCAAAGAGCTTCTTGGTAATTGCATCTCTTATGGAAGCATGAAAATCTTCACTAACTTCACTTTTTTCATTAGGAAACTGCTTTAACGTAGAAGAGTCCAAATCTCCCATGAGAAAATTTGAAGCCATGGATAGTGAAGTATAGTTAGTTTTGAGAATTATATCAGCACTGACAGGAACACCACCCCACAAAAAGGATAGAGCCTCCCCAGCAGCAAAGAGGATGTCCTCAACCTGCAAATTTAGTTACATACAAAGGAGCAGCAAGCTAAACATTCACACTAACAGAATAACATGTTATAACAAGAACTTTATACAGAGAGGAAGAGGCAGAATCTGAATACCTTGGATCGACAAACACTGAAAATCAGATTGAGGGCTACATCAAGTTGAGTAGTTGACGTTTCTTTCACACATATATGTCCAACGGATATAAGAATCTTCTGTATTGCTTTTATGTCTTCACCCAATAGAAGCTTGCTCAATTTATCACGCAAAATTATCAGAATGTTATCTGCAGATTAATCATACACTCCTATAATAGATCCATGGTTGACATAAATAAAGAAAAATTTAGTCAGCATATATGAACAATACCTGAACTAGAATCATTAACAAGTGGAGGCAATGAAACACGCAGTCCAATATGACCTAGGGCTTGCATTGCAACACCAGCCAGTGCAGGAGTTTCGGAATTAACCACATCAACAAGGCATCTGAGAGTATTCTGGAACAATATTTCTGGGATCTTCCAAAATATATATATATATATGCATGTGTTTATCAGATACAATGACATATATAATATCAAACAATTGAAATTTTAGTTTCATCAGATAATGTAAATTGTAGAAAGGGCATTTGCAGAAAAGAAAAGATATATGCATTTCATATTTATATGGACTAGCTAGTAAAAGGTAATTCTTTATTTTTTGAGTCAGGGGCAAAAGAAAAGAAGAGTAGGGAGAGCAGCCAAGTAATTTTCATAGAAAACAAAAATTACAATGAAAAAAATCAAAAAAGAAAACATTGGCTTCAAAGAGCTCTCCAGTCCCACTTATTTTGACGTAAATCATACTCTTTATTTATTTATTTTTAATAAATGATAAAAGCTCTTTAAGACCTAATGCTATAAAGAGTGGCACTGTCAAACGGGCCAGCGCACAGGCCACTTTTTTTTTTTTTAATTTTCATATTTAATTAAATTTTTTTTAAATGAAAAAATGGTTTCAATACATAATGTAAATATGTAATATAAGAATAGTTTTTATTATTTTGTAGAATTATAATATATAGTTGCACATCAAATATTAAATTTTATTTATGTGACATTAGTTTCACAAACATGTAATTAATATTAAAAATACTAAATTATAATAAACAAAAAATAGTATAACATGATAATTGTGCTAATTAAAATCAAGTGTTACATTATAGTTCAAGACTTTTAAGGTAATATTTGTAAAGTAGACATCCTAATTTACCAAATGATTAGAAACTTATTTATAAAAAATTTGAGCAAGAGATATATGGAAGAAATTAATCTTTCTATTAGTATATGACATATACAAACACAACACATAAATCTTTAAATTTTAATATATCTTATGCTTAAATACCATATAAATAAGATACTAAGGACATGAAAGGTTATAATACCATCCTACTAAAATCAATTTAAAAAAAGGCCAGTCCATTTAGGCCCACATTTAAGCAGGTTAGACAATGGTTAGTCTGAGCTCGTCCAATGACGAGTTAAACGGGCCAGCCCACAGCCCACGGCCTGTTTCAATAGTGCTAATAAAGAGGAAGTGGATCAACGTACACCACTGTATGAAAGAAACAATCGTACACAATTAAAGAACCTTTTATAGGACAAATTTATCATAATATCCACCACAGGATTAAAAGCTCCCATTATATAAATCATGCTCTATAAAATATAGTTTGTACTCCATTACATTTCTTGCCATTTCTTTTTTTAAGAAAATAAGACTCTAGAGAGAGAGAGAGAGAGAGATCGCAAAGCAGAAGGATCAGGAACCCCTTTTAAAAGATGTGAAAGAGAGACAAAGGAGAGAATGAGAGAGACACACAAGAAATTCTGAAGTGTGTTATACATTTTACCACACTTGTATCAGCTCTGATTTATTGAAGGTGAGAGTAGTTACAGCACTAAAAATACAGCTACGAGTCAAATACAACTAATGCTGTAGTTAATGCTGATTACAAGAACCAAGCAATCAATCAAATACTAATTAAAACTAGAAGACTATATTAATTAGAAGATAACTCTTAACAAAAGAAGAAAAGCAATAAAGAAACAAGAGCAAGCAGAAGAAAACATCAGTTCAAGAAGTTTGTCCAGTCCCTTTGCATACCAGACAAAAAAAAACCTGTGCATGCCAGCCAGAAACTCCACTACATTTCTTCTTTTCTTTTTTATGAGAAAAGAAGACTCTGTAGAGAAAAAGAGAGAGATTGCAAAGCAGGAGGATCAGGAATCCTTTTTAAAGAATAAAAACAGCAAAGAAAAAGAAGCAAGCAGAAGAAAACATCAGTTCAAGACCTTTGTCCAGACCCCTTGCATACCAGACAAAAAACCCCCTTTGCATGCCAGACAGAAAAAATAACCGGCTAAAGATACAACTATTACATTCAAGTCAAATGCATGACACACCACAAAAATAGCACATTCCAATAACACCTTGCACTCCTCCCAAAAACCTCTAAAGTGGGCAGAAAAACAAAACTTCTAAATTAGGCCAACAGGTCCCCACTATTTTCCACAAATCCCAAATAATTTACTCCACAAGTGCCACATAACCTTACAATGAAGAAGGAGATGGCCATGAAATTATCATTTTCAAAAGACAACAAATTATCAAATGTTTGATTAAGCACCCACTAATGTCCAATCATTCTGAAATTTGGCATCCAAGATCAACATCCCAATTCCTCGTGATTCAAAGCTCAGATTGATAAAAATAACAATCTATGAAACAAGTTATTAGAAGGCATAAAAATATCAAATTTTAGACTGGTCGATTAATCCCAGCCCATGTGTAACTCTGTTATAATCCATTTACTTACTAGAAGACACAATTTAAACTAAACTTACAGATGGTGTTTTAGACAAACAATCTGCTGTTACATATCCTATTGCACATAATGCACCATGCTGAGTCTCAAACCTGACAATAAAAGAATTCAATATGAGCAGAATAAATAAATAAATATATATATATATATATATATATATATTAGAAAATTAAAAATTATAATATTCAAACCTTGACTTATTTGTGCTGCTGATCGAGGAAGTCAATTCAGAAATAACAGCAGATGATGCAAGCATAGGAAGAGCAGAAGACACAATTCCAAGTAAACATGCAATGGATTCACGAGTGTCCCAGTCCACATGACTCAATAGTAGCTTAAGCCATGAAACTTTTTGTGCATAATGTGATGCTACCATCTATAAACAACAAATGTGTGAGCAGGAAAGTAAGCAAGCAAGCAAGAAAACAATCAAGAGACTCTAACAACTGACCTCTGGCATATGGGATCCAATCACAAGCAACGCCTTTGAAGCATTGACATGCAACTCAACAGAGCCTTCAAATGCCATAGAATGTTCCAAAAGCGAACAGAAATTCTCTACTGAGGACAGAAATTCAGATGATCCTTCCAAAGAATTGTTCTCTTCCAACTCGGATTCAAAGCACTTCAACAAATATTTAATCATGGCCACATATGAACTCGAAGGAAAAAGAAGGTTTTGTTCCCTCATTTCAGTGGACTCTAACAACTTTGGCTGTTGTTTAAGAATATAATTGAGCATGATTCTAAGTTTGGGGTACTGAAGACCAACAATTTGACCCTCACTTTTAAGAAGACTAAGCCCTTCAAGAGCTATTTCTCTGTTACAAACCAGAAAAGAAAATAAATTCAAGTGTAAAGGAGATACATCTGATCAGTCAAATGAATCTAAAGACTTGAGATTATAGGAAAGATCACAATTAAGCCAAATTATCCCCAGGAAAATGGAGCTGCAAAAGTTCTGTTGCAACTCAAATCTTCTTATGTTATCCTCAATTAGTCCAATGAATAAAGTTCAAGATTTGCACAATGGAAGTAAACTATTTTTCAGCAACACAAAAATGCTATACAATTAGTAAGCAAAGTCACCAATTAATACTGAAAAAGCCATAAAGGTTCAGGACATGACAAATTCTGGATAGTGATATGTTAAAACTTCAAAAATCCGCATTTGTCCTTTCCACTTGTTCATAACTTTGGGCATTTACCGCCAATATGAGATACTAATAGAGAATGCAATCCTTATAAACTATGACAAGAATGTTATGCATGACACACATGCTTTGATATCAATATTATGGTGTTGTTTACTTGATTCATAGATAGTATGACATGCGGCAGTAGAGATTTGCATGGTGAAAAAATGGGAATCGGGGGACTCATGCAACTTGTGGTGAAGATGAACGATAGGAAGGTTCCTCCTCTGATTGCTTGTCCTTTGAAAGCAAATATGCGATGCAAGCAATCATCAACTTAATTAATTAAAAGGAAAGAAAGCTCATTTGATGTTCAGCTCATGGGTATTCCAAATGGATTTCCTCGTCAAACTTGCAAGAGAGATTGGAGAGCATTACTTTATTGGTGAGTTTTCTATATTTTTTAGTTCTTCGTTCAATTTAAGCCTGCTGAGGAGGATGTCTCTTCCTCCATTTTGTTCTTACTCCTTTCTCTTTTAAGAAATTTTCTTCTATTAAAAAAACAGAAAGGAAAGGAAGAATATACCTAGAAAATATACTTCTATAACAAACCATAACAACACAACAACATTGAACAAACAACAAATGAGAAAATCTTGGCTTGAAATAATCACTATCACACTAACAAACCAATAAAATGTAATGGTAAGTAACCATTGCAGGTGACACAGCATGCGAAGAAAAAGATACCTATAATTAATTTGAACTAACCACAGCATGCCAGCTGATATTTCATCGATAGTAAAATAAATTTGAAATACCTGATATCCAATTTGGTATCTGCTGCTCCAAGCATACAAATAAAACGACTCGGACAATTTTGAAAATCAAACAAAGATGTTGCCCATCTAATAGCACAATATCGTACTTCACTTTCTTCCTGTGATTACCAGCAAGCAAGTTACAGTTAAAACCAAGATCATTAGATTTTCTTTTTCTTGTATTGTTAGAAGGAAAGAAAAAATACAAGGAACCAAAAGAGAAAACAACAAAAAAAGATCAAGACAAGGCAAAAAAAGCTTTCCAATCCCTTGGCATAGACAACAAAGTGAATCCCTGAAATAAACCATGTGAAGAGAAACAAGAAGTCATCAAAATAATCCTATGCCAAAGCAGTCTAAGAGTTCGGACTTCTTCCAAAAAATTGAGTGTTTGGTTCAACCAAAGACACCATAGAATAGCATATAGAGCACACTGCCATAGCATTTTTCCCTTCTTACTCCTGCCAAAGTCTCTAAATTTAATCAACAAGAAATCCCCACGTGTAGGCACACCCTAGTTTCACCAAAAACTCCAAAAAGTCTATTCCAAAAGAAACTAGCTGCTAGGCAATGTAAAATTATTGTGCAGCTGTTTCCAAATGAAAGAAACACATTACACACATATCTGGAGACAAAACTTTGATAAATCTACAAAACTGCAACATGTAAATAGTGAATCTTTTTACCAATCAGCCAAACATAAGGGATGGGCCAGTCCCAAGTTTAAGCTTCTTTCTAAAACTGATTTTTTAAAAATATTATCCCAGGATTTTTGGGAACAAAAGATTAAGAAAATTTTCACCTTATAGTTGTCTCTAATGTTCTTTTTGCATAAAAGAAGAAAATTTATTCGAGATAGCAAAGATAAAAAAACACAACTAGGTCATGAGCTACTAACAAGGTAATACATCTATATACAGCCCCTAGGGAGGAAAAAGAAAAGCCAGCAAGTTAAGTGTCATACCACTTGAGAATTTTTTAGCAGAAGTGTCTCCAAATTTTGTAGCACCGATAATGGGGCTCCCTGATACAAAAGATAATACACCCAATAAAAATGAGCATGTGGGATGGGGGATGGGAGTAAAGTCTCAGAGCAATTGAAGAAAGGGCACCTATGATAAGTGTAAAACATCAACACTAAAAGTGTGAAATATTGCTCAAGAAGCACATGGCAATCCTATATAATCTAGTTGAATGTTTTCAGTTATTTTTACTTGAGTCTCATACCATGTTGAGTGTTATCCCACGGAATTCCTATACATATATCTTGGTCTGCATCTATCAGTTTAAGCTTTTGGGTAGTTGGTTGACATATAGAACTAAGAAAAGATTCTAATTTAAAAGTCATGATATGAAGTTTGCAAATAGTCACACGATGTAGTCCATAAAAAGAAGTCAATTTTTAACCAAAAACAGGCATGATATGAAGCTTTCATGCAATGCAAACCATGATGCAACATGCAAGTAGAGAGATGTCAGTTCAACAATAATCATACCAATGAGCAACCACTAATTAACTATATAACTTTACCCCATGCGTGATTCTAATAAGGCACTGTTTGTATGGACTTATTTTGAGAATAAATAATTTTTTTTCAAAAAATAAGTCATTCTTAAAAAAAAAACTGTCTGTTTGTTTCGGTTTTTCCCAAAATGAGAAGTTAAAAATAAGGAGTTTTTCTACTTCTGGAAGAAGTCAATTTCTGACTTCCTTTAGAAGGAGAAGTTGAATGATGAGAGAGAAGGTTATTTCATTTTCTGATTCAAAAATTCTTCTCAATTACTGCATATAAACACACACAAAAATTTTACTTTTAAAAAAGACATTCTTTCTAAAGGAAAAACATAAAAGACCTTCTCTGATAAGTCCAAACAAACAGACCCTAAATATTGAGTGATTATGAAGGCCACATTATTTATCAATGATATAGACCAATAAAGTTTTATCACAAATATGATAACTAAAGACATCCTTGAAGAACTAGGGAAACATCAAAATGTTGGGGGGAAAAAACACTTCATTATTATTATATATAAAAGAATAATTTATTGAAGAAAAGAAAACAAGAAAAAAGGACAAGGAATCCTCCTACAAAAAAATTAAAAGCACATTACACCAAAAACAAAAAGTACATCTGCTAATCAGAGCTCTTGAATCCTTTGTATTTTTTTTCAGAATAGAAAATGTATTTATTAAGAAAGAAAAGTACAAGGAGGAGAATAAGATATCATCCTGCAGAAAGCAAGAAAAGAAAAGAACTGAACACAACATAAAACAAGAAAAATCAAACACGCAACCAAGCAGCACAATCTCTATAAATCTGAAAGAAACACCCCTTATAAAGGCCATGAGCTAAACACCAAAGGAAAGCCATAAGCACAATCCTGTTCCACAACAACTGAATAGATAAAGTCTCCCCTAAAGATGCAGGCATTCCTCTCCATTGAATCCCTTGTAATAATTTTACATTCAAATGTGATAACCAAAAGGAGGTTTCATCTGAAAGAGACACACTATGGTGAAGACAGTGATAGTTAAGCTTGGTGTCAACTTTGGAAGTCAGATGACTCCAAAAATTAGGCTTTCTTTCAGGGTACAGTTATGACATGAGCAATTTATAGACTTTGTTTGGAATTCCTGAAAGTGGAGGGGTTGACAAATACTGGAAACCACGGGTGAAAATTATGCTACTCTGTTAAGGAAACAAACTGGTTCATGGATAGGGGGGTGAAAATGAGGAGGCAAGTGAATGCTAATTCTACCAAAATTAACCTTTCTAAAGATGAACATAACAAGAAGAGAACATTAGAACTCAATCTTATAGTATTCTAAATTACACAATTGTCTTTCTTAAAGCACTATCTTAATTAAGCATACATAGCGCTACCACAAAGCTTTATACTCCTTACTTTGCCAAAACTATTAAATAAATATAAACTACTTTGTTAGAAGTATGACAGCTAGGGTTAAATATGTGTGTTATAACTAGTGGGCTGGACTTGTACTAGTTGTACTATCCTTACTTGACCTAGTTTAATTATAAATAGACACATAGAAAACATGATCATTCAAGTCAGTAACAAGGAATAGCATAAGGGATTCCAATTAATGTATCTCCCTGATTGTAAAATCCCTTATGGAGTGAAAGTTCCAAGAGCAAAGAGCACCCTGGAAAGACCAAAAGCTCTTCATGGGACGATTTTGCAAAGAGGAAATATGATAAAGACCTAGAAAATCTGGAAGAAAAGGGACATTCCCTACCCAAGTATCCTCCCAAGATCTGATACAGAGAACATCTCCTACCCCCAAAGAGACAATAGATCAGAAAGATACATACCCGAGAGATATATTTTCATGGGTCTGCATCTGTGAGTGCCAGGTTGCATCATCCCACCCATTCTTATCTAAACCATACTCTGAAGTCCAAATAACCTGATGCCATAAAGTAGTCTCTAGATGAAAACGCTACAGCTACTTGCCAAAGCAATTGTCTTCGAAACCAAACTACCAAGACCCAGATCTCCTACCTCTTCAGCTCACAACAAACCTCCTAACTAACAGTAAATATCTACTGCATAATTATATTGTACTTCACGAAACTAGTTTCCAGAAGATGCAGGAACTATTAAAGCTTTATAAGGATGTTTCCAATGACAAAGAGCATTAATTAACAATACATTCACACAAGTGACAGAGAAAAGTACAAGTACATACTTTGTATGCTGCAGCAAGAGAAATGGTAGCTTCTTGAATAACAAATCGAAGAGACTGGGATTCAACTTTCAACGCATCAAAAAGACGAACAGCCATGTCAATCTTTTCTCTGGAAGGGCATGATATAGCTCAATTAGTAATACCTTAAAGGATTTAACTTATAGCTTCAAGAGATCTGTATAATGAAAGGATGCATTTTTATATTTATAAATGAATAATTTATCAAGGAAAAAATGAGAAGTACATAGGAAGATGTGAAATCCTCCAAAAATAAAAAATAAAACATAGTAGCTCAAGAGAGCTTCCATTCCCTTGGCAAATCCATAAGAGAAACCCCCTAAGAAAATCACACTCCCAGATAAACAAAGATAACAACTCTATCCCATAAAAGATGTGAAGCAAGAATCTCCAATGAAAAATTCTTATATTACATTCCTGCCATAAACACCAGAACCCAGCAATGAAGAGGACACACTTCCAAATGATCTTATATTCCTTTCTGATGTAGAATGCTTAGTATTGGACTATTTGGAGGACTTGGACAAAGAAGAAGTCCAACAGGAGGCCTAGGCCCGATACACTTAGTGTTTTAATTGCAGCACATGCACAGCATGTCTTCTTTTAATTGTGTTTGTTTGCTTTATGTTTTGTTATTTCTGTTATTTTGTGAATTACCTAATCACCCTTATTAGGTAATATGTTATTTTCATTAATTTAAGGGCTTATGATTATTTTATCATCTTAATTAGGGTACAAGAGCCTGCCCAAAAGGATTCTGGACGGCAATGTTAACGTTAGTTTTATGAATGAAATAAGCTGCAGTTTCTGTTTTGGAGAAGGATTTCTCTGTATTTTCTGATTTGGAGGTTTTTAACGTTTGTTGGAACCGTAGATTTGCTTCTGTCTGTATCACTTTCTCCTTCAAAGTCCTCTAAAATAGACGGGCAAAAAAAGGTTCAGAGAGTACTTGGGACAAACCCATTGCTAGTCAAAAATTCCAGATTACTATTTATCTCTGAACTCCAAGAATACACGACACAAACAACAGAAGAAAGAGTCTTGTGAGGCCTACGAGTCTATAACATATTGTTTATATTAATTATATTGACTACTGCTCTCCAAACGAAAGTCTTCATATTGTAGGGGGCCTTAACTTTCCAAAAAGAAAAGGAAAAAGTTTTTAACAGTTGGATTTCAAACCATTTATTTAAATAATGATATATACATATAAATAAGTACCATCAAAAGGAGGCAGAATTATGACCACAAGAAATAAAGAGATAGGAACCTGAAGAGTTGAGGTATGCGCTGTGCAAGCAATCCAATTGCCTGAAAAGCATATGTTTTGACCTCCCGAGCACTAGCATCTGAGTCAACATTTAAAAATAAATATGAAATAAACTAATTCTATTCAAATAACTTATAAAACAACTTTACTGTTTAAAGTGGACCTGCTTCTGAACTTGGATAACTGTCGAGGGACTTCAGAATTCCATTCAGAATAACAGGACCCATTAACCTAAGCTGATCAAGTTTTGCCTGCACTAACATAAATTAGAAATGCGGGAACAAGAACTTGACCAGAAACTTTTAGTAGAGAACAGTTAAGCAAAACTATAGCAGTACATAGGTGCCACTGGATTATTCTTTTCTCAGTCCGCACTTTGGCTCATTTGATTTTGGATGGAGCAGAAAGCCAGAATTTTTACTCAGCGGTTTCTTCTTCACATCTTTGTGGGACCGGCTTGTTTTCTTAGCCTCTTTGTGGATTTCAGCTCATGGATATTTTAAGGGAGTTCTTTGATCAGTTATGCAAAGTGTTTGTCTTGCACTTTTGGATGTTTTCTTTCTGTTTTTCATTAGGAGAATTTATAATCCTCCTTTTTAGTATTTCTTTTCTTTCTCAATAAATTTCTTTTATCCAAAAAAAAAAATGTGCATACCACAAAAGCTAATCTAAATATAGAACCTACATTACAACTTGTTATAAGTATATGGGCTTTTAGGGTTGGTCTTTCTTTATGTTCTCCTAGTTCTAGTAGGATGTACTACATGTACTCCAACCTTATTTGTCTATAAATAAGATGTTTAGGAAGCTGACTAATTATGTCAGTACCTCAGTATTTTACATGGTATCATAGCCTTCCACTCAAGTCTATTAAAAAAAAACTGGCCGGAGGTGCAACTAAGGCCAACCAGGCCACCCATGGTGGTGGTTTGGTGATTCAAAGTTCATAAGTAGGGAAAAAGGGCATATCTGTAATTTTCGCAACTTTGTTACAGGATGCGTTTTTCTGGCCAAAACTCACTGTTCTGCCACAACAAGGCTATTTCTCACCCAGGGAAGGCCAACCCTCACTTAGGAAACCTACCCAAGGTGTTTTGAGCTCAGTTGTGGCCGGGTTTTGCTAATTTTCGGTCAGTTTGTGGTGCTGACAAGGTGCAGATAGTGATATTTTCATTTTTTCTGATGTTCTGAGTATTTTGGCAGTGAAAATGAGTATCAAACCCTAAGGTTGTAGTGTTTGAGTTTGGAAACTCAAATGTAAAACCATCATTTTCTCTGCAAATTTCAAACAATATCTTCAACTGAATCATTTCTATACAGTTGCTAAGGAAAATAATTTGTTCTAGGGGGGAAATTTAGGACAATAAATGGAAAACAAAGTATAACATACTCACATGCTTAAATACCCACACAGTAAATTCCATTCCCAACTGCTTCAACCTTGATGTGGTACCATTCCCTGATACATTCAAAAGCATAACATATGAAAGATGAAGATTAAAAAAGAAAAACTTTTGATAAAAGAAGAAATTATATTAAGAAGGAAAAGAATATAAATAAGGAGGATAGGATGTCCTCCTAGGAGAAAGTCAAAAACAAAAACTGAAAATAAAAGACAAGAGTTAACCATGCAGCAAGCTTGCCCAACCCCTTTGCATATCTAGAAGGAGACATTCCCATAAAAAAAACCAGAGCTGAACACCACAGAGAAGCCGCAAACAAAATCCTTGCCCATAAGGCATCTAAATTCAGGGAAACACCACTGAAAGTATGAGCGGTCCTCTCCAACCAAATATTCCAAATTACTGCAAGAACAGCACATTGCCATAAAGTTCTACCCTCCTTTGTTCTGCCAAAACCTTTGAACCGTAAATAAGAAGAAACCGCTCTAAGTCCCATGGACAAACCCAATTCTCACCAAAGACCCACCTGACAGTGTAGAAATAAATGGGCTTCAGTTTCTGCACTATCCATGCACAAAATATCGATGTTAGGAGACAAAGCTGCTTTACGTCTTCAACTCCACAACATGTCATTTGTATTAATTCTATTGAGTACCATTGTCCTATATAAAAGGTCACTTTTTTTAAATTTCCAAATGGGTTTTTTGAGAAAGAAAACTTCCCTATTACGAGAGAAATAAGGGAATGAAAGAACAATTTACAAGTATACACACCTGACACATCTAAATTCCAAACTCTCCTATCCTTAGGTTGAGAAAGGCAAATAGTGTCAAGAAGGCGCAAGAGTTTCTATTTCATTTACATCTCTACCAGTAAGATCCCTTGGAAAGTGAAAATTCCAAGAGTGCATATTCTCCTAAAATGAACAAAAGTTTTGATCGGGAGCTTTATGGAGAGTAGAAATATGATAGAGATTTGGGAAAGCCTGGGAGAAGAGATTATTTTCCGCCCATGGGAGGGATTATTTTCCGCCCCCATGTATCCTCCCAAAATCTAATACGACAGCCATCACCAACTAAAGAGACAAGAGCTCTAAAAGAACCATAACCGTAAGAAATAGATTTCCAAAGACTTACATGAGTAGCAGTAACCGCCAGATTGAAGCCCCACCCATTCTGATTCAAACCATACTTACTCCGAATAACATGGTGCCACAAAGTAGTTTCAATAGGAAAACACCATAGCCATTTGCTTGTCAAAGCAATGTTCTTAGACACCAAATTTCCAAGACCCAATCCTCCTTCACTTCTCAGTCTACAAAAAATTTACCAATTAACAAGGTCATCCCTTCTTAACTCTCCCACAACAGACCATAGAAAATCCCGCAAAATCATTTCTAGCCCTCATGCAACCCCCACTGGAATTTGAAAGAGAGAAAGGTAATAAGGTGGAATACTAGAAAGGAGAGATTGAATGAGAGTTACAACCACCCAAAGCGAAAAAGGATCCTTTCTAGCTATCCAAATGCTTGGAAACCTTTTGAACCACAGGATCCCAAAAAGAAGCAGCTCCTGGGTTTTCTCCAAGAGGAACTCCTAGGTAGGTAAGAGGCCAATGAAGGACTTGGCACCCTGCTAAAGCAGCTCGAGAAGAAAGAGTATCTGTATCAACATTTATATAATACCTGCCAAACCACTCCTCACCAAATTAATCTTCAGACCAGATATATCCTAAAGATCCGCATAACACTAAAGAGTATTCAGGAGACTTGTCCTATCATCTTCTAGAAAAAGAACAGTATCATCCACAAACTGAATGGGACAATACAATCTCCTATGATCCTACCTGAATGCCCCTAATAAGATCTCTATCAACTGCCCTCATAATCATCCTACTAAGCACATCCACCACTAAGGTAAACAGAAAAGGGGACAAAGGATCCCCTTGCCTCACTCCTCTTTGTCCATTAAACCAAGATTTTGGTTCCCCCATTCATCCCATACATCCCATCATTTAATCCACACAAGGTTGTGTGTGTATACGGGCACACGTGTATGTTGGTCAAATTTTCATAAAGAAATAAGAATTTTATATAGAAGAAAGAAAAAAATTTCATTATAATGGGACAAAATATTTCCATTAGAGAAGAAATTTTATAAGAAAAAAAAGAATTCCAAACAATAAGGATAATTAGATACCCCCCTTGCTTCCCTTCAGTGTTTAGCCCATGATTTATTATAAGAAGGATTGCAATTTCCTTAAAATGGTATAGAATTGTATGCCATTCTCTCATTTGGTGTTCAGCATGTGGTTTATTTAGAGGCATAGAACTGGTGATACTTATAGAACTCCAGGGACTAAGCAGCGTGATTAATATTTTGCATGGGATTATCTTGTAATTTTTATTCTGTTGCCTTTTAATTTTTGAGGATTACTCATCCACTTTTCTGTCTATTCTCTTTTCTCTTAACACTTTCTTTTTCTATAAGAAAAAAAACAAAATAGATATCCTTACAGAAAATCACTGACTTTAGAGATTCGATCCATCCATATCCATATACAAATACAATAAACAGATAAAGACATAAAGGCACATGCATAAGTCTCGTTGTTATTTTTCTAGTGTGAGAACTGGATAAATGTGAAACCTTAGCTACCTTTTATTTGGCCTTCAATCCTTGGCTACCTTGATAAAGATTCATTCTTAAGCAATCAAATTTGTGACAAAAAATGGTCCACAAGTTTCATACAGGACCACTAAAATATCATTAAATATAACTACATAAGGTTAAAATCACTAATTGATAGGACATTTTAGTACCGTAGATGCAACCAAAAATGCACTGCAGAGTGGATGGGAAACTATTAGCTGCTGTAATAGACCGGCAGAATAAAGACATTAATTTTGCTTTTAGAGCAGGACTGCCAGGACTAACTCTCAATTCTGAATCAACACTTTCAACTCCAGCGGTACCTGCATTCAGTGTCAAACATGTATGGATGCTGAACAGTGAAGACAAAAGAAAAGGAACAAAAACATAAACTCAAAAAGTTTAGTCTCTGACATGAAAGGGCAGAAACAGAGTAATCATACAGAAGTCAAACTCATTTTAGCAAGCTATTACATATGATACAAACATTAAGCATGAAAGGAAGTGTTAAAGAACTATGCGAGCATTGTTTAGGGTAATTACCCACAGTCAAACCAAAACTTTAATATAACAGAAGGCTACCTTAGTTAATATGCCTTCAAGTTTCTGTGTCACCTTTATGATAGATAAAAGTTTTCAGGGCTCTAGCACATTGAAGTGGCATTATTTAAGTGCATCCCAAGTACCAAATGTTACATTGGTTACAAACAGAAGAGATATAACATTTTTTTAAGTAGTAACAAATTAAAAACTTCCAGTAGGGCACAGCCCAATTACACAAGATGTATACAAAAAGTTACATGTATACAAAAGTTACACAGAAGAGAGAAAACATTATTCTAAATATAAAATAACAAATAGGAATAATCTCCTTAAAGTCAAGAAGATTCTCAAGCACGTATATCTTTAAGAGTCAATTTTTGAAAAGAATCCTGCAGATTCACATCTAATATTCACATAAAACTTTTACATTGATTTTTAAATATGGTCATGCACAAACTCTGAAGATAAATAAAAAAACAATCCCAAATATTTAAATCCATAATTTTGAAAACAATATATGTTATATACTTCTATTTTATCGCCAAAAGAAGTTTGCAAAGCATACCATTAAATAGTAAAAATAGTCGGTTGATCAGATTTGGATCATCTAAATTAGCACCACTGGCCTTCTTCTTTAACATCTCCTCGCCTCTCTTAATAACAGACTCTTCACTTGAGTTAATCAATCAAACAACATGTGATAATCCACAAACAAAACACCCAAAAGATATAAATCAGTAAGATGAGTCAAATATGGAAGTGCAAAAGTAATTTAAGTAACACGAGAACTACAGCATACCAATCTACTGACGCAGCAATATATAAAGGAAAAACAAGCTCAGGGCCCAGCTCCATAGCTTGGATGACATTCAAAATGCCCAACTGCACCCAGAAAAACAAAAAATAAGCTTGGAGTAGCTTTCTGAGTAAATGCACGAATAGACATGCAGTATGCATGCGAATATAAGTACAGACATGTTACATGCCAATACAAATGAAAATTTAGAAAGATCAAAGTAAAAGAACCACATACTATATTATCAAAAAGCGATAAAGAGAGGAATTATTGATCTGGGCAGTATTTCTTCAGACAAGTATAATTGTGAAGGGAGAAAGGCAATAGTGGTGGGAGACGGAGTCACCAAGATCTACGTATATATATAAATCTACTAGTCACTTGGAAATAAATTGTCCAGCTGCTTAGTACATTATGAGCAGGCTTTTTGGTTTTGGTAATCTTAAATTTGTCCTGCAACTTGAAGCATTACTTTATTATTAACTTCAGAGGATTTGGATGAAGGAAATGACGTACAGCTTCATGGCACTACACTCTCTTTGCAACTCTCTGGTGTCTTCAGTTCAGAGAAATGTTCAAGGACAAGTATCCACCATTGCCACTTCTATGGGCAGTTGTTTTTCTGCCATCCTTAGGGTGCCCAGCTAGGGTTTCTTTGTCTAATTTATAGCAGAATTGGAAGGCTTTACTATTTTGATGTATTCTCCCATTTAGATTGGCCTTTGTTTCTCTTGTTTTAATTTAAGAGAATGCATTATCCTCTAGCTGGTTGATGTTTACCAAAGGTAGACCTGATCACCTGATAAGCAAATACTTGAAACCAAACAAATTAACAAGAGTAACTTTAGTTATCTGTTAAGCTCAATATGGCCAATAACAGCAAGCTATTTATGCATATTAAGAATCAGATTGATGTAAAGTTCAACCTGGGATTTCTCATAATATTAACAAATCAACCACTAGCAACCTACAACTTGGCTCATGCACCTTTTAAAACATAATGTTTGAGAATAGTAATAACATCAACAGCAAATCTATGTGACAGTTTCATGATAAAATAACATTCAACCTATTACATAATTACCTTTCTCTGTAAAAGTTCATCCCTTTGCAACTGTTGTTTCCCTGTAACACGATTGGCTTCAGCAACTGAAAGTCCAGGAGGGAATCCACCACTGCAAAGAAACATAAATATCCAGTTTATTTAGAGATAGAAATTCAACAAAATATTCAAATGTTAAATCATGTTTAGATATTGTAAGGTTCATTTGAGTATTAATACAGTTTCGGACCTTTGAGAAACCCTTTGGTACAACATTGTATGAATACAAAACTCAATAAACAGCTCCCTGTCATGAGAATCACTTGCTAATCTATACTTTGCAGCAACTTCATCACTAATTTTACTTGAGTGGCATTCACCAATTACCTGAAAGAAAGCAGAAATCCACTAGAATTAATAACCATATCTCAGAAATATAAAACCATGTGGCAGCTTTTTAGGGCACAAGATAATAGCACACAATGGGGGAGATAAGGCCCTTAACTAGGACAACATGTGGAAAGTATTGTTCAGGTGTGTGTATGGCTATTTTATGTCCTATCTCCTCTCCCTCTTTTCTTTTATCTCAGACAAAAGACACTAACTAAAGCCAATACTTTTTAGTTCTACCAGCGCCTATAGTTTTTTTCTTTTTTCTTTGGTGATAAAAGGAAAAAAAATAGATATTAGAATCAAGCACCACTAGTTCTGTCAGCACTTCTTTAGTAGCACTCTTCAAGTTTCATGCTCCTCATTCGGTTTATGGTCACAGACATTCTTAGTTTCTTTGAAGGCCACAATTTATGATAAAAGAAGAAATTTTATAGAGAGAAAAGCGAAGAGATACAACTTAGGGGTGGATAAGTTATCCTCCAAAAGAACGAGAACAAAGGAGCCAAAGGCATAAAAAACAACAAATCTGACAAATCCCTCTGCATATCAGAGAGAGTCTCCCTTAAAACAACCATGGAGTTAACTTCAAAGTGAGGCAATAAACACAACGCTATCCCATAACATATGTAAGGGCAAATAGATGCCCTTGGAGATATGAGCATTCCTCTCCAACCAAATATGCCAAAGGATTGCAAGAACTACAATGCCAACATTGTCTGCCATGTCTTAAAAGGTCACCACTTCTATAGAGTAGAAAAAAGAAGAACATTTCAAAGATTAACTAATAAAATAAGTCCAAGAAATCTCCACTCACTAAGAAAGGATGCCTAACAGAAGCCCAAAGGTACTAAGAATCCAAGTGCTCTTATCTTCCTAATGGAGCTTCCAACCCTTCAAAACATCCTTTCAATACATTCCAACAACAGCGTCCATAGCAAGAAACTTAGAAGTTAGAACTTCCCAGCAGATCTTTTATTATAGGCCCTTCTCTATTCCTTTAAAATGGGACCCTCCAAAGTTGTTTCAACCTTTCTTAGATAAAATAGGGACAGAAAGGATCTCATTGTTTCCTTTGTGTATGAACTCCACTTTCATTACCCTTGTGCCAAAAAAGTACAAATCCCTTGGGGATAAGGACTTCAGGCCGATTCGCTTGTTGACTAGTATCTACAAATTGATCACTAAAGTTCTTTAGACTGAGTGAGGTGCTCAAGGATGCCATTTCGGAGAACCAAAGTGCTTCGGATGCAGCTTTAGAAGAAAAAGGGGTGGTGGAGGATGTGCAAATGCAAGAAGCCGGGGATTGGCTTTTAAGTTGGATTTTGATCAGTCGTATGAATGAGTTAGTTGGGATTTACTTGATAAGGTTCCAGCTAGAAAGGGTTTTAGTTCTAGATGGAGGAATTGGATTATGGGTTGTTTGTCTTCTTCCACTTTTTCAGTTATTGTCAATGGGAACCAGCTAGGTGTACAGTCTGGTTAGCTTGGAAACCCATTTTAGCTGTTAAACCGGAGCGAAACAGCGTGACCATAAGAACTGACCGGTTTACAAGAACTGACTAACCTGAGACTGATTCCTGAAAACCAGTGGCTTAATTAGGTGATTACGTGACACCTTTTTAAGGCACCACATCATCAATCTTTTAAAAGAAATTGAAGAATGGCATGCTATAAACAACTATTTTTGGCCTGCCGTGAGATTTGAACCTGGATTCCTAGTTATACTGGCAAGGAGGGCTATCTGTGAAATATCCCTCAACAAATTTATTTATATAATATGTAATATATTTTTTTTAGTTTACAATGTATCACATATGTAAATGCAAAATAATGGATAGAATGTAGAGTAATTTGAATGAACTATTAATTTAGTAAATATATTATACTTTTATATTTTCAATATATCATAGTTATATCATATGTCGAGAGATATAATTAAATTATACAATTTTATATAATAAAATATAAAAAATGTGTATGAACAAATTTAGCTTTAAAATATATTGTGATTTTATTTTTTAGTATAAATTAATATGTCCGAATTATAAATTTATATAAAAATTTTAGTAATAGATAAAATATATTAAATAAATTTTATATGTGTGTATAACATATTTTTATGTGTATTATTTAAAATCTTTTTATATATTTATGACATCATCTAGTTCAACCGATCCAGTTCAACCATCAGTTGAACCAGTTGATCCACGAACCTTCAGCGTATTTGGGTCACAATGAGGCCCAGGCTTAAAAACACCATTTGAGCTACAAATAAACATATTGCTGATGGCGCGTGGCGCACCGTTGCTATAAGGGCTCTTGGAGCCATTGCACACAGCATTGCACATGACAAAATTGAAGTATAGCACACAATTATTTAATTCAAAATAAATTTAAAAGACAAGTGAAACAACAGATTTATATGAGAAGTTTAACTCATATAAACAAAGCTTATAATAACTTTATAAATCATCCAAAATCTAAATGTACATTAGTCTACCCCGAGAAGAACATAGAATAAAATAGAAAACAAAAGTACACTAAAATAGAAAACAAAAGTACACCATTTGGTATAGAGACATAAACTTTCTCTTCTTTAATTTTGTCAAAATCTGGATGAGATATTAATTTCCAGTCCTAAATATTTCATTGAAAACAAATGATCACCTATAAGAGAATAAGAAAAACCTTATCCTCAATGGTATTTAAGAAATACAACATAACATAATACACCCTAAGTTTTCTGAGGTTCCAGCCATCATCTAGAGCTTTTAGGCCTTCAAATGCTATAATTGGTTAGGACAAACTTCTCTCCAAGATTAAGACAATGACAGTCACAAACCAAATGAAAACATAGAACAAATCCAGTCAAATTACTCTACAATTGAATAGTTTTCCCAAAAACACCATTAGAAATACACAGTTTTAAGAGGGAAAGAAAAGAGAAGACCATATAAGAATAAATCCCTTCATAAAAGGGTCCTAAAATAGGCCCCATTTCATATGGTGCTCGTCATGAGCCGCAGCGCGCACCACAATGCGCCATTTGAAAAGAGCAGTGCCACATGGCTTGCCATTAACAACTCAAAGCATCATAGATAAGGCATATGTAACCGTAACCATTATTTAATGCACCACTAAATAAATTTTGGCCCAATATAATAAGCTCATAAAAGATATGATAAGGTCTCCGAGCAAGGGAGAGACAAAATGGTCAAAGTCAATACCAGGCTCTGGCCTCACTGTGTCAGACTTATGAAAACTCAAAATATAGAAAATATCTATTCAAGAACTATATGAAAATTAACTATTGTATTCTAAAGAATATAGGAAGAGTTGCTACCTTAACAATGATTCTGAGGATGATTTGCTGGTGTTGAAGGGGAAGTTTTGAGATGTTCACCAAGAGAACAGGCGCCAAATCTTCTTTTTCCTATTCCAGATGCATCAGACATTAGATTGCCTCCACAAGCTCCACAGTAAGCATTCATTTGGGGGGGGGGGGGACATGATTTGACAAATTAAAGCAAGTTTATTGAAGCTGAGGAAAACCAAATTTATAAAAGAATTCCAAATAAAGCTTTTGAATAATCAGTTTGTCTAACAACTAATAAAATTATACTTACTCTTTGAAATTTTAGCCAAATAGTGAAAAGGGGATTATTAGTATCAAAAGTCACATTCTAGCATCAAAAAACTGATAGTAAACAAGCACTTAGATTTCAAAAATGAGGTAAGGATAAACAGATTAACAGACCTTTGCATTAACACGTTGAAAAGCCATCTCTATATACACAATGCAAAAATTCCTTATCATTGGAGCACGACCAGATTCTGAATACAGTTTCCATAACTCAGATAAAGGTAAACCAATATCAGGCTGGAGTTTTACTCTTTTGTTTACATGACTCAAAATCTCAAGAACCTGTCAAAAGTACAACAAATTGACAATTATAGAACATTAATTTTCAGCCAGTTTATTTCAATACTACTTCAAAATGCAGAGAATGCCCAAAAAAAAACAAAGCTAACAAGAGAAGTAGGGTAAATTACAGGAAGTGAAGCAAACTCTTACACATCATACATATGCCTCAACAATTTCTATGTAATTTCATTAAGTTCCTGAAAGAATCCAAGATAACAGGAACCCATAATCAAGATGATGATAGCAAAACTATCAGTCTATCTTAATTAGCTAACAAGCACTTTTGGCTTGCTGATATTAAGACCATAAGGCCTTTTGGCTTTAGATGTATCAAGAAAACTTCAGGAATGGAATGCATAAAGTTAACATATAATTCAACTTCCATAGAAGATGGGAAAAGCAGAGAAGGATTAGGATGGGTTTCTTTAACAAACAAAACAATTGTTCATCTGTACTGCAATGAGAGTTTTATTTTTCTTCCGTCTCTCTTCCTCTTCTCTCTTTCTTTTCTATTTTTCAAGTGTCCTTTTTTTCTCAACCTCTGTTCTTGAATTCATTTTCCTTTTCTCTTTCCATATAAATATATTGCTACATAAGGAAAATTCTCAGTGTTTGTGTCTACTTCCTATGAGGATAAAGTTTTTATTAAAATTATCACTGGAGCAATTAATTTCTACAATGGCCAAACAAAATATTAGGTAGCTTCTAGCATAATGCTTTTTGATGAAAATTAGAAATTCCGTATTGTGGCTTTTGGTGAGTGGATATCCAATTTTCCTAAGTACTTATAAACCTATATATAAGATTTTTTTTTTCTGGATAATAGAAGATACGAGACTTATGGAAAATTCAATATTCCCATGTTCGGTATCTCATAACCAACATGGAAATCCAGAGGACAAATTGTCATTTGAAGCTATTAGCATCAAGATTCTAGAATATTATCATTTAAAATGGTCACATCTGAACTATTGAATATTATCATTTAGAATAGACACACATATACATGTACATACACACACAGCAAAACAAAGAACACGCACAAACACAAGAAATTCTAATGAATTCTTGGGGAAAGATGAGAGCTCGTCAACTTCTTTTTTAAATTATTATTGGCACTAAGGATACATGATAAATAATTTTGAGGCATTGTCCCAAATTCCTTAGTTCTAGCATAATTCAACCCTTTAGTATCCATCCCAACCGCCATTACACTGCCCTGACAATTATAAATATTTGTAAGGACAAAAACAAAGACAATATATTTTCCATCTTCCAACCCTGAAAAGGGCCTCACTTCCAACCAATAACCCAGCCAAAATCCAACAGACTAGAGGAGAGTTTACTAATAAAAACAGTGCAAGACATGGTTATTAGCACTTTATAGCATCCATTCTGACCATCCGTTTGAATGTTCCCAAACCTAGAGAAATTTTGAAATATATTGCAAGCTACCACAAGCAGTAAATCCATATGAGTTTCATTCTCAACACATTCAGATGTGGAAATTCTATCCAAGCCCGCACCCGCATGGCACGAAAACATTCAAAAGTTACCTTGTTTCGGACGGCGATGGACTGAGACGACAGTGAGGAGATGCAGAGCGGGAGAAGCTTGGAGAGCAAGGGTTCAAGTTTGGAATCATCGCAAAGAGCCAAACGAGTAAGCATTCGATCAAGCAGCTCTTCTATCTCAGCATCAGACTTGCCTGCAAGAGGTGATGACGTTGACGATGATGACTCCGCCATTTTCTTTGCTATTTTCTCTTCGCTTCTTTCTTCACAATCTCTTCCTGCGCAAGTTAGGAACCAAACAGATTACGGTGTAAATGAAATGGGTTTATACTAGTTCGTGCTTTGGACTCCACTCTGAGGGGTACCGCTTCAACCAAACATGACCTAAAATGGTAAAACCTCACAAATTTAAAACTACGCTAAAATACATTCAACTCAAGTATTATCCTTCATTTTATTTTATAATTAAAATGATAGACTCCTCCCTGTTTAATAAATTGACTAATCATAAAATTAAAATATATTAACATATTATTCTTTCTTTTTTATATTTAACCATGATTAATATGAATTTTTCATTTGTGATAATTAAATAATACTTTTTTATACATAAAAATGAGTGAAATTCATGATAAACAAAATATAAGTGTCCTTATGCATAATTATAGGTTCCATTTGGAACTTCCTAAAACTAAGAATTTAATTTTGAATTCCTATTTTTTAATTTAAATTATTTAGAATATAATAAAAAAATTCAATTTTTTGTAATTTTACTTTTTCCATCTTTAAGTTTACCATGATACTAGTTAGATTTCATAATATTCAATTCTATTATAAACATGAATAAAAACAAATATACTCTTTTTAGAATAAAAAAAGCATACTTAATAACATCTTTATTTAATAATTTATTTTTAAAATTATTTTTAAAACCTCAAAAAAATTTATAAATTATTGTTATAAATATTGTCCTTTATTTTTTATACAAATAATATTATACTAAAAATAAAAATATATGAAATAATTATATTCAAGTGTATCCATATATATTATATTTTATAATCTTGTCTCGATATTCACTTTTCTTTCTGTAATTCAACTTCGCTCAAAATTTAAAAGAGAAAAGAATACTCTATCCGCTTTGTACCTTTCAGGTTCATCATGCTAACTAGGATTGTTGTTAGCCGTGGCAATTTGTTAGTTCTATAGCTCTCGTAAGCCTTCTCTTAAGAGGTTCCTATTCAGTTGATAACTCTCTCAATATATATGTGTATCACAATCTGAATATCAATACAACACTATATGATTTTCATTGTCTTCAAGCTTTAGTTTTAATTCTGTTTGTTTCTCTCAATTCCGAACATGGTATCAAAGCTTTGATCCATGGAATAACAAAATTTTGCCTTGTTCCCAACCAGATCTTCCTATAAGCAAAATTGATACCTTGTATGAATTTAGAATAACATTTACAATATAAGTTTAATAAACATACATGTTTTCGACATGATTACTGATTTAGGAAACTTAAATAGACAAAGTCATCCTCTCCTGCTCCAATTAAAAGGGCGGCCGTCAATGGGGCAAGTCAAAGATCAGAGATTAGTTATCTTTCTTATGTTAGGTTAGGAGTGGAGAGGGAGCCTATCCTTTGATAAAAATAAAGTAACATTAATGGTCTCTCCCATTACAGGCCTATAGGATTGGGCCTACACTAAGCCGCCAATCACATCAATCTCACCAAGGTACGTGAAAGCCAAATAATAACAGTGATCACAATATGACTTTGACTATCTCCCAATAGATCCATAATCAGCCAGTTTTATAAAACCATAAAACTGCCCCCCACAACAGAGAAATTCCAATATCTCCCACTTAAGCTACACTAATTGAGTAATAGAATTTATAAGACGTTTTATTTTGTAAATCACTCTCTGGTTGAGACAAAGTTTTACAATGTAGCCACAATTTATGAAAAACACCGATCCAAGAGACAATACCTCCTAGATGACCCAGTATTATAAGACTTCAAATGCTGAATCATGGCAGTAATTGCACCCTTAATTGATGCAAAACCTTCCATGGTCACAAACACTATAAATCTCATAAGCCAAAGTCCATTGATGTGATAGTGTAGCATGAAAATAGTATTAACATGTGATCTAACCATGCTATATTCAATGTCAGTCCACCACGATTTCTCTCATTCAACATACTCCATATGAGCCAAACAGAGAAACACATTCCCAGCAATAACATATGCCAGTATACTATCTCAAAATCCCAAAATGACATCAATAATAAGACATAATCAACCAAAATTGTGCTAAGACTAATATCGAGTCTTAGCGCCACCATGGTCTTACAACCATCAGAAAATACACTACCAACAAAATTTTATATACTATGATAGTGTATCAATTATCAAGATAAATAAGCATAATAAAACATTGGTGTGTAAATAAATGTATACTATTGCATATAGCCATAAGTTCAATCATATGATAATAAGGTTCATAATGCTAGAATAATGAAACAATATGAAACTCCCACTAACCAAGTACATCAAAAGAATTCATGACACCCATATTTTCGACATGTGTCTTAAACACTATGGGTCTTAACCCATTGGTTAGTGGATCAGCTAGCACTAAATCTATACCAATATGTTCAATAATAATGATCTCATTCTTCACATGATCTTTAACAACCAAGTACTTCAGCTCTATATGTTTAGATCCACTGGAAGACTTGTTATTCTTCGAAAATTGAACAGCTGTAATGTTATCATAAAAAATTCGCAGTGATCTATCAATAGAGTCAATAACCTGCAATCCTAAGATAAAATTTCTGAGCCACATAACTTGAGAAGTAGCACCGTAACAAGCAACAAATTCAGCCTGCATAGTAGAAGAAGCTGTTATGGTTTGTTTGACACGCTTCCATGATATGACACCACCTACCAACATGAAGATATTACCCGAAGTTAATTTCAAATCATCAGAATATCCAACAAAATCTGAATCCATATAGCTAACCACTTCCAGGTTATCAACCTTTCTGTATACAAGCATGTAGTATTTCGTCTTTTGTAGATATCTCATCACTTTCTTAGCAGCAACCCAATGGTCACTCCCAAGATTAGATAGATATCGCCTAAGTACACTAGTAGGAAAAGCCAAGTCAGACCTAGTACAAACTCGTGCATACATTAAACTTCCTATAGCACTTGCATAAGGAATATTCTTCATCGATTCTTTCTTAATCTCATTTCGAGGGCATTGACTGTTATTAAACTTGTCGCCCTTGGCAACTGGGACATCCACAGGCTTACAATCTTTCAAACCAAATCTTTCTAAAACTCTATCAACATAAGATCTATATGACAGTCCTAGCTGATTTTGAGTTCTATATCTGTTAATTTGAATCCCCAATACAAAGGATGCTTGTCACGCCCCAATTTAGGACACGTGACCGGCGTAGGGAATTACCCTTCAGGTAATTACCTACCAGCCTAAAATAC
>JASKGM010000011.1:5387823-5402778 GCA_034509205.1 Ceratonia siliqua | reverse complement strand
CCCCCCCCCCCCGAATGGTTAGGCTGGCTTTATATTTTACCTATGTCATTCTGTCTGTTAATCACTATGATAACTAAAAGTACCAAGGTAAAAAAAAAAAGAAGAACAAGGAAGTGGTATTTGGCATATACAAAAATGCTAGATATTGGGCTTTTTACCCTCACTGTTCATAAGTGTATTTAAATTCTTGGAAACGTAAAAAGGAACAGTAAATGGTCATAATCCATAATGTTGCATAATGGTTAGGCTGGCTTTATATTTTACCTATGTCATTCTGTCTGTTAATCACTATGATAACTAAAAGTACCAAAGTAAAAAGAAAAAAGAAGAACAAGGAAGAGGTATTTGGCATATGCAAGAATGCTAGATATTGGGCTTTTTACCCTCACTGTTCATAAGTGTATTTAAATGCTTGGAAACGTAAAAAGGAACAGTAAATGGTCATAATCCATAATGTTGCATAACTGGTGTTGCCTAAAGGATTTAGATGGATCAGCAGTTCAGATCCATCTTAAGAAATAACTCTCTTGCAGAGTTGCTTGTGAGCCTGAGTAAAAATTGAGAACATAAAACAGAGATGAAGTGCTAAGTAGTAATCAGAATAAGGGATAAACCATGGATGTCATAGATGATGGTATTGATATATCTTCGTGCCAAACACAGATACAAACTTACATTCTTCCCTTTTTCACATTCTTATCATATTATGTTACTGACAAAACCTAAAATGATAAAATTTGCATCTCTATCTTTAACTCCTGAGCTGCTTCCTTCAAATGGATCACATTTATGGTCATTTCCTGCTCTTTTTAAAAAAATGCAAACTAATTTTGCATCATGCAGTCTCAGGCTTTGCTTGTTGAGTGTAAATAGATGAAGGAATCGAATAAGTAAGGAGCCAATGGAGGACGTAAGAGGATTACTTACCTTTTTATTCTTAAAGTCACTACCAAAATCGTGCCTTCATGTTACTCATAGAAAGCAAAGCAGTTACCTTTGATACTTTGTGCCTAGTATTTTTGGATCATATTGTGATTAGATACTACGTCTGGTATGATTGGCAATTAGGAGCATCACTGAGGATAATATATCTTGGACAGCTGATTAGTAAGCATTGTAGAGCTGCCAGATTTAGGTGCTCTACAATGTCTAAATAAGGAATAGCCTACAACCAGCAATGGCCAGCAGCAATCAACAAGGGCTGTCTGACAGCTGATTTGCAGAGGCATTTGTGGGTTATGGGTAGTGGGTAGTGGGTGATATCCACAGTCTCTTCTATAATGATTTCAGCTTGAGAAGATGTCATCTTTTCTTTCCACTAGAGTTATGAACATGAGTTCAACCTTGGGGCAGTTGAAGATTCATACTTGTTTAAAATCTTTCCTAACTTCCTTGTTTTTGCTCTAACAAGTAACTATTTCTTTCCTACCATCATTTGGATGGGGATCAAGGTTAAGGCTTTTGTTTAATTAGTGGTAACATTTACGTGTTGCTGGAGGCTAATAAGATTGGCTTGACCCTCTTTTCCAGCATTGCTTATTTAAAATAGATTATTTGAACTTTAACATGCAGAAGTTTGGCTATTAAATCTGGATTTGATTCAAGTCTTGGGAATCTCTCAATTCTTGAAATTGCCATGGCCTTGTGTGTTTGGTTGATGTACAATGAATGTCTATTTCTGCACAATATTCATTTTGAGATAGAATGGTTTTCTGGTGTCATTAGAGTATTTTGCTTTTGTTGAGTTTGAAGGAGTTTTTTTTGACAAATATCCAACATGATTGGAGAGCTGTAATATGTTGATATCTTTCATTTTGTTCTTCCAAGAGAAATCAGAAAAATAGATAGAGAGATTGATTGGTATGGCTCTGAGAATAAACTCTGGGATATTCTTCATTTTAAAAAATTTTCATAAGCTTTTAGAAGGAAGTTTTCTCATTTATTCAGTACCCCCACCCCAACCCAAAATTATTCAACGGTGTTTTCTTTTTTTTTTTTTTTTGAGACTCTTTGTTCTGACACCAGTTATTTGTGCTTATGCTAGCGTTTAAGTGAAGAGACTGTAACACATTATATACCTTCTTCAGGTTGAAGCTCTAGCAGTTCAGTTGACTCAAAGGGAAGGGGAATTAATACAAGAGAAAGCAGAGGTGAAGAAGCTAGCAAGTTTTCTTAAACAGGTAATTTAAACTTTTGTGACTAAATTCTTTTTGATAGAAGAAGAAATTTTATTAGAAGGAAAGAAAAATATTCGTCCATTTCCAACCAAAGACATCAAAGGATAGCATAAATTGTGCACTGCCTTAAATTGAGCAGCATCATACTTGTTTGATTCAAATAAGGGTAGGGATAATGCTGGAAGGATCCAAGATTAATTGCAATCTCAGTAAGGAACACATGGAAAATGTGTACTTATTACATGAATGCATGCACAATGAACAAAATGTTGCTTGCTACAACTTTGTCCATCTAAGTGGCTTGGGAAATTATAGCATGTTTAGGCAAACCCCCAAAAGTTACTGCTAAGTTCCTCGTCGGGGTTCCAAAATTACTTTTGGTGGGCCAAAAGTGAGTTTTCAAGGTCACCCAAATATGCATTTAGTAGGTAGGAATCCCTAGGAAGTTTGTTCACTCTTTTGTCAGCATTATGTACCTCCATCATGGAACGAATGTAAAGAGACTTGTCCTTTTGATGTGATGTGGTATTTTCCACTATACTTTTCATTGTCTGTGAATCTTGTCACTGAGGCCCCGTTTAGTGCACTGCATAGGATAAAGACTAGATTGTACGAGCAACAATGGATAGTATTGTATAAGCTATCCATGTATAAGTTGTTATACTATCATGTATTTGTTGCAACAACGTATAATATGTAGGATTGTATAACATAATAGTAGTGGGGTAGCGGCGGCGGCAATAGCGGCAGCGGCGGTGGTGGCACTAGCGATAGTGGTGGCGGTGGCGACACTAGCGATACAGTGTTATACGGTGATTACCGTATAGTGTTATCTTACCCCTCTCCCCCTGTTATTTTCTTTTTACGGTGATGACCGTATAAAAAATTATAACCATATAAGTTAATACAATCCTTTGTGTGTACTAAACATCGTATAAGACTGGATTATAGTAGTTTATACTATCAAATGCTCTCTTATACAGCACACTATATGGGGCCTGATAATTCAATCTTTGCCATCCTTATTCTTCTTAATTAAATTAAATTTCAGTACAAGGTATGATGAGCTCGTGCACTGTCCATGGTTCAAGGCCAAAGAACTTTTGCATGAGGGGGCATGTTAGAGATCATAGGTAGCTTAAGCTTTTGGGATGAAATGGTCCTTGACAAATCTTGTTTGTGTCTTAGACAAAATTTTTGCATTGACACTAAGTTTTATTTTTGGGAGGTAGTGGGGAATCTGTATCTTCTTTCCTTTTTCAATATAACTTGTATTGCTATAGAAGGTAACCTTCACCTTTAACTTGCGATAGGATTATGTTGTTTTACCTTCCTCAAAATGGTATTGGAACTCCTCTTATCTTTTTGTCATTCAGTTTATTATTTTTTTATACTTCTCTGCGTAAAGAAATTTCCTTCTCCATTGTTGAGATTTTGGCTGTGATTGTAGGCTTCTGAAGATGCCAAGAAACTTGTAGACGAGGAAAGAGCTTTTGCTCGTTCTGAAATAGAGAATGCCAGAGCAGCAGTGCAGAGAGTGGAAGAAGCCCTTCAGGAACATGAGAGAATGAATCGAGCTATTGGGAAGCAGGTTTGTGCTATTTGCTTGTCATTTATAGTGCTTGACTTACAAAACCAGGGGGATTTGTATCTTTTTGTTATGTGGTCAAATGAACCAGATCTATTCACCCTTATTTTCTTAATTATATATTTTGTTGCAATACATTTCTTAGTTGTGCCTAACTAATGTATGAAGTCAAGAAAAAAATAAAAATTGGTTGATGTTTGAATCTGTCAAGTTATATTGAGATTGGTCTATGGTGGATATTTTCAAATAATGGCTTTCATGAATTCAGTTACCTTTTTCTTTCCTTCATTTTTAAAGCCTGAGCAGTGAGCATAACATATCCTTTTCTAGGTTTTTATAGTTATGTCACATCCTTTTTGATAGTGTTGCCCCCTTTCCTCTTCTTTCTTATTTGGTTCTCTTAAGTGTTATTGTTCCTCTTCATTGTTGTGAAAGAAGCACTTGGTTGGATGCATTTCTTAAATTAAATAATAATTAGGTTGCCAGTAGGCATTCATATTGGTGGATGCCAGGCTTCTCATTTTCTTTGGCTGGATGCATTATTTTATGGGAAGTAGTTGCATCTGAGTTTGACAAAAAAAAAGTAAAGTTAATTTAGGTCACTTGAATTCATATGCAGCCATTAGCAGTTTGTGCACAATGAATGACGTTTTTGTAAGTAGCATTACTCGTTGATCAATATGTATCCCTTTTGCTGTTTCCAGAACTCAAGAGATTAGAGGAATTTCAGAGACTTTACTGTGGCACATTGATTGCATCACACCACCTAGATTAACCAATTTTCTGGATGAACTCATAACGCTGATCGTCGTTCCAAGAGAAAGTATTATATCTGTTTAAATACTTTCCTATGTACTTATCCTACAACCATGGGAATTGAATCTTAGTCCTATATGGATTTAGGCTTCCTACTATACTAAACCCCGTAAGGAATACTTGGACATTTAAACAAGACCCTATAATGCCTAAATAACATAAACTCAAGCCTAATACAGTCCATGATCTTGGAATGTTAAAATTACTAAAATTCCTTGTTAAAATTACTAAAATGCCCCTGGGACAGAGATATACAGTAAACTAAATTAATAGTTTTCTAAAGGAATATGCTGAGATAATTTGATTTTTAAGCTCTTACTTTTTCAATATGGTTGCTTCTTGGTGGTGTGAAATTGGTTCAAGGAGAGGTTGTGGATTTCAAAGTTGGTACCCTGTTTACTTGTAAGAGAGTAGGAGGGTTTTTCAAGTTTTGAAACTTAAAAGCTCAATGGCAGATTTGAACAGGTTCCTTGGGAGTTCTTATTCAATCTTTTTGTAAAGAGTCTTTAGACTTTTTACTTAAATGATGCCTTTTTTTAAGTAATCTTTTTTTACATTCTCTTAATGTAATAAGGATATGTTCCCCTTGGCATTGTTTACTACATTATTTATCAAAATGGTGGCTGCCTATAGAAACATTGTAACCTGGGGAGACAACAGATCTTATCAACTACGTAGTTATAACTTATTTGTTTCTGTTGGAACAGGACCTGGAACAATTACTGAAGGAGGTTCAAGAGGCTCGAAGAATCAAAATGCTCCATCAGCCAAGCAAGGTATATGTCTTAGTTTCCATTTTTTTTTTAAATTAATAATTCTCTTCCATACTTATTGGAAGTATATCCAGGTATGTCTCCTTGTTGGTCTCTAATCTCTTAATTTTTTTATTCATCGTAAAGAGGTTAGGGGTCAGGTGGAATTCTTGAGAAAATACTTTTACTTATTTGTTGCTTCCCAAGTGCTTTAAATTATAAATTATCCAGCCATTTTACCTGTATTTATTTAAAGAAGATTGAGTCATCCCATTGTTCTATAGTGTTAAAAACTTATAATTAATTGTTGTATATAAATTATACCATTGATTTGTTTGTATTGCTGGCTCTTAAGAATAGTTAGTCTATTGTACTATTGAAGGCTAGTGATGTGTAAATCGCTCCTATCTTGAAAAATATTAGGAATTTGGATAAGTGCAAGATATCACATCTATGAAGGCCCAGCCATGAAGCATGGATACTTAAAAAACGGAGCTATGCTGTGTACAATACGTGTCTGACACTCGTATAAGATAAGATGTGGCAGTGGCACCTTGAATTACACTTGACATTACTTATTTTGTTGTGTCATGGTATTTGTATCGTGTCGTGTCTTGTATCCGTGTCAATGTTTATGCTTCTTAGAGGTCCAACATGGCTTTAGAACCAAGATTTGGAAATATATTATGTTTAATGGATGCAGTATTTTTTGTAGTGATGATTGAATTTGTTCCCCTATGTTGAATTGGCTCTTTTTGCCTTTATTTTCTTAGACTTTATATTTCCATACTAAAAGAGATATTGATAAAACAGTTCATGTTCCTTACATCTTAAGCCTTAAGCTTTTAGGATGAATTGGTTTTAACATGGTATTGAAGCCTTTGTCTTGATAATCACATCATTTTATGGGATGAAGTCATTTTTGATATGGTATCAGAGTCTCTTCAACCAAGTGGTCAAGAGTTTGATCCTTGTCACCTCCACTCTCCTAATTATATAAAATTTAAGCATAATACCCGCTTGTGCTTTGTCCACACTTTAAACCCAAAGGTTTTCCATGTGAAGGGGCATGTTAGAGATATTAATAAAACCATTCTTCGTCTTGCTCCTAACAGCTTAAACTTTTATGATAAATTGGTTTCTTGACATGTGCTATTAACTTTATCTTTAGCAATTTATTTTAAGGAATTAAATACATTGATTGTTGATTTGTAGGTTATGGATATGGAACATGAACTTCGAGCATTGAGGGCTCAACTTGCTGAGAAGTCTAGACATTATCTTCGACTTCAAAAAGAGGTATTCCTGCCATCTTATGCCACATCGAAGAGCTTGTAGTTATGAATAGCATCCTTGACCTGTTCTCATGTCTGTAAAATACTCACAGCATTGTATGATATAAAAAGGTTTTAGGTGTTGTTGCTGCTTGATTTCTATAATAATATTCTATTCATTTATAACTTTTACTTTCTTCAGTATAAATATGTTGTTGAAAATTTTTATAAAAGAAAAAGTTTTTGAAAATGGCTATTTCCTGCAATTGCATTCGTTAATATTGGCTTTGATGTGGTTTTAGAGTTCAGTTTTCTGTTGGGTCGTTGAGAAACCATGTTTATAACACATTCAGATTTTAAATGGAGTATTTCTTGTTTACTTCGGGGATCGACATGTTTTGTTAAGTATTGCAGATTTTGCACCTATAGGGGAAGGTGTTATGCTGCCTGAACTATTTGTCTTGCAGCAATTGCCTTCTTTTATTGCTTCCTTTTTTTTTATTTATTTAATTGCTATAATGTCATGAAATGCTTTCATTTTTTTTAAAAAATATTGAAAAGAAAGAAACTGAAATTATAAAATATAAAAAAATGTCACTCTTCAATTCTTTCCTTGTTTTTATATGGAGTGATGGAGAGTTCATTAATGAGTTACCTAAATGAGTTACCTGGGGATATACTACCTATATAAAAATGAAAGTAATTGGGCTTCAATGTTATGCTATAAATTTGTCTCAGGTAAATGGTAAGTTCTTTTATTAAATTGAAGAATTATATCTTCTGTTGTTAGCTTGTCTCAATGATTATCCTTCATTGCACTCTTCAGCTAGCAAGGACAAAGAGAGGTGGGGAAAATGTTCCCCATTTATATGAACTGGAAGGGACTGAAACATTAGGTTCATATTTGCAAATTCAACCTTGCTCTGATATTGCTCCTGAACTTTCAAAATGTTCAATTCAGTGGTATCGCGTATCATCTGAAGGTGCCAAAAAGGAACTTATTTCAGGTAAATCTCGCATAATTTTTGTACTTAATATGCTGCATACTTTTTGAAGATAGCATAATATTTCTGTGGTAGTCTTTTCCTTGCTTACTATGTAATACAACTTTCTCTTTCTCAGGAGCTACCAAATCGGTTTATGCCCCTGAACCTTTTGACGTTGGACGTACATTGCAAGTTGATATTATTTCAGAAGGCCAGCACATCACATTATCAACCACTGGTCCAATAGATCCAGGTTTTTTGCTAATCCTGAGTCTTCATCATGTACATATGATCTAGGAGTCATCAACAGGCGTGGTTTCTATATATTTTCTTTTGTTTAAAACTTCTGTTATTGTGTTATATAAAATTTTAATATATGTTTGTTTCAATGTGCAATCAAGATCAACTTAAAACTTTAGTTTAATATTCTTACGCAGCTGCTGGTTTGGGAACCTATGTAGAAGCACTTGTGCGGAAACATGACACTGAATTCAATGTATGTCATTATGATACTTTTTAAACTTCTTTTCCTTTCATTTTCTCCCTCCTATAGTTAGCTAATCGTATATGGGCAAAAGTTAGGTGAAGTTTTTTTAGGTGTTTGCCATTGGATTATTCAATTAATGAATGACATGTCAAGACTCCCATTCAATGAATGACATATGTAAATAAGTTTTTTCACGCAACCAACTCAATTGCTTTTATTAGTATCTAATTATATATGTCTCATTCATTGATAGGAGAACCTGATGACAAACACTTAAGAAATTTTACCTAAGTATTGTCCATTGTATGTAAGCATCAATTTGAAATGTTGCCCCTGGTATTGATCTTAAACTATTATATAAGCTTATCATTTATTACTGTTATGCGTATTTAGTAGTTTTACATGGTGTTAGTGTTATAAAAACACTCTTGGATCCCTCAAAAGTTTTAGCTTTCAAGTTAAGTGGTTCCTTAACATGGCAGTAAATCTTGATTGATCAATTAGCGTAGAGTTCGAGAATTCCCACTTGCTTAAGCTTTTAGATCAAGTAGTTTTGTGACATGGTATTGGGGCCTCTTTGATTAACTGATCTCAAGTGCTATCCTTGTCGCCACTGGAATTATAGTTCATAATTTTAGTACAAGATGGAATGTTGTGAGACTGTACTTTGCTCAGTAGACTTACACATGAAATGGGGCACTTTCCTAACACTACAAGCTTTTAAATCAAGAATTTTCTGATATAGTTTTGGAATGGAGCCTCTTTGTTCTAGTGTGTATAGTTTGCTTCAGTCTTATAATTAAACTTTCAATATAGAATATAACCATTTAGTTTTCATAGTATGTACTTGTGCATTGTTCTTTCTCCAGCTCTCGGCAAAGTTTTAAAACTAAAGCTCACAACTTATTGGATTAATGAAATTGTAATCAATACTTTGCACTTTGCAGGTGGTTGTGACTCAGATGAATGGCTCACATCATTCAACTGAATCAATTCATGCACTTCATGTTGGAAAGATGAGGATGAAGCTCTGTAAAGGAAAGGCAACAATTGCCAAAGAATACTATTCAACTTCAATGCAGGTATTTAGAGTTGTGGATGCTGTCCTAGTTATAGATAATTCCACCTGACAACCTAAAATTATAAAAGGAGCTAGATTTTTTCCATTGTTTAAGAACCGGACCAGCCGGCCCAACTGGAAAATCAGTGAACTGGCCTGCTGTCTGGTTCAGTCATATGGTATAAACCAGTATACATTTGGACTGATCAAACTTCATAAAAAAAAGGTCAAAACCAGATGGTTTCACATGTGAACCGTCTAATTCTGGCTCCTCGGTTCTGGCACTCCCTGCATTTTGGATATTGCAAAACTTGCCATATCATCATGCTTTGTGCCTGAAATGGCTTTGTTCTTTGTTTTAATTTTTCTCTCCTGTTTCATTTGTTATAAACTGGAGTTTGGCCAACCAAGATGCTTTGTTCTTGTTTGCTGTAGCTTTGTGGAGTACGAGGAGGTGGGAATGCTGCAGCCCAGGCACTGTTTTGGCAAGCAAAGCAAGGGCAGTCTTTTGTGTTAGCATTTGAATCGGAGCGAGAAAGAAATGCAGCTATCATGCTTGCAAGGAGGTTTGCATTTGACTGTAATGTAAGTAGTTCTGATTTTGGATTAAATAACAAGAAAATAAACTATAATTTAATCTTTACTGTTTGTTTTGGTTGCCTTGCTAAACTGCAAATGCATAAAATGGCAGATAATGCTTGCCGGGCCAGATGACAGAGCTCCTTTGGGAACATGATAGAGCTCCTTGATCTTAATTTTTGTGTTATGTAATTATTTGAGTTGTCCTGTCCTACCTTGTATGTATTATAAGTGCTTTTTTAACCGCAAAAGATGCCTTGTTATTGTGGCTTGGATTCATGCCTTGTGGTGTGAATACCTCTATATAGTTGTTATTTTTCTCCAGCACCAAGGCATTTTTTTTGTTTGCCTTTGTGAGTGATGGTTGAGAAAATTGTAGAATTGATGGCAATTACTTCCAGTGTTTGAAATGCTAATTAATTGGTTGCATTTGATTAATCCAAAGTTATCATAATCCTCCCCCCATTGTCAAGTTTCCTTAATATCCAATATTCCTAAGCCACCTTCAGCTTCACATCATCTAAATTTCCAATGTAATGTTCTTGTTTGGTCCAAGGATATGATAATGCTGGTAAAGAGCCTAAAGAACCAGAAGCATTTGTGGAACAAAATATTTAATAGTCTTAAGTGAACATTTTGGAAGACTATATCATAAACACCTTTAACACCTTTTATTTTCTCTTAAATACAATTTTAGTTATTTTAATATTGTAAAAGTTTTAATTTAATTCTCTTGTTTCCAATTTGAATAATATTGTTGTTTTATTTTATATTTTTTAATTAAGTCATTTTATTATATTTTAATTAATAAAATAATAGTATTATGATTAAATAACATATGTAGTCTTATTGTTATTATATAAAATAATTATTTAATAGAGAATTAATTAAAAAAGGATAAATGTATGTGATTTTATTTATTTTTTTAATTTAATTTAATGATTTGTTATATATTTATTTTATGTAAACAATAATAAATTCATATATGTTGATGAATTATAATGTTATTTTTGTTTGTCTTTGGATTAAAATATGAAATTTTTTGAAAAAATAAAAATATTATATTATTCAAACCAAATTAAAACATTTAAAGACTAGAAAGACAAACGATCTTTATACTTGTTTTTTAGTACAAGAAAAGAGTTGAATTTATGGCCTTTTACTTTGTACCTTCCCTCACCAACTACCTGAGTTAGTCTAAGGTGGCAACACATTTAAAATCATATAATTTGTTAATTGGATATTAGTATTACAAGTAACTAAAGCTTGCCAAAATAAGAAAGTTTTAAGATTCTATTTGTCTAATTTTAAAGTTAAAAAAAGTTTCACAAAGGCTTGGCGGATTTGTAATTTTCTTTTTGGGAGTTGTATTGTAATTGTAAACTTCCACTTCTAGGCTAAGGTAGCTATGAAAGGGCCGATTTCTCAATATATAGAAAATTAAAAAAGTCAACATAAAAAATTAAGCTCAAATAACCTGAATGAGAACATTGACTAAATCGTATTATCAAACATTTTGTCTTGATTATTTTATTTAAACAACATAATAAATATAAAGATATTTAAGTATTTTTTTCAAAACTTAAATTTTAAAATATAACGTAAATTCTTAAATAAATTTTTATTTATTATATCCTCAAATAAAATGATTAAAATATTCTTGTATTTATTGTATGTTTTAAAAAATATGATTTTTTATCTATTAAAAAATATAAAAATTGTTAACCTTCAAAATATAGTTAGAAAAATAATAATATATTATATGAAAATTTTTTGTTATTTTTATTTACTTAAAATTTTATTTGACTAAATATTTAATTTTTATAAACTTTAGGCTTATAAAAATAAGAAAATAATTTTTGTATTAACGTTTTAATAGACTAAATTTTAATTAATTACAATTTGAACCATTTAAATTTACATCAAGAAACAGAATAAAAAAGGATTAAATTAAATTGAACTAAATCAATGGTTTAATTTCGTTTAATTTTATTATTTTAAATAAATTAAATAATTTCAATTTTTAAGTTACAAAAAAGTGACTGAACCAAACCCATTAATATGAAACTCATGCTTTTATCTTGAACCCCAAAAAAAAAAATCATGCTTTCAGACCAAATTAAAAACGAAGGAGAAAGAGAGAGATTGACGCTTGAAAGTTGAAGCGATGTCGTTTCCTGAGATTTGCGAAGCCTAGGTGTCCAAATAATAAGAGTGGTCGGTGGTTCTATCCAATCAATGACAAAGCGCGTTGTGGTGTCGGTTGCCGGTTGGACAACGTGAGTGGTAATATCCGTACAAACGCTCTTCCATTATCTATTTTTTTAAAAAAATTAAATATCGCGAGGCTCAAATAGGAATTTCAAACCCATCAACGGCCCGGATTTGTCAAGTACTCTTGGCCAACGTTTGACCGTTGATGCCTGATGACGACCCCTACAAAATCTTGATCGTTCTGTGAAGCTTGATCAATCGAGACACTGTTTGGGGTGTTGAACTGAGTGAGAAATCTCTCGAATCTGTTGAGTTTCCTACTGTCAGTGATCAGGTAAAACCCTATTTTCTATCTGATATTTCTCTTCCTCATTCATTTCCCAGTTATTATACTTCACTATGATCATGATCTCCCTTTTGGCCATTTCCACTGTAAATTGTTTGATTTTGTTTTTTCAGTGCACAAGCTAATCTGGGTCCATTTTAGTTATCCAAAGTGAGAGACTTTTGTGGGTTTAGTGGCGCATTGTCTTGTTTACTGATTGAGCATTGATCTTATGATATGATCTGTTTGTCTTCCATTTTGATTATGAAGCACAAGAAAGATGTTGAAGAAAATGGAGAATTATGTTATTTTTTACTATTACCCTATAATTTTGCTGCAATTTTCAGAGACTGTTGATCTAACTTGGTTTTAGGAATGATCTGTATGTATCTAGAAGTAACGCATATGATCTGAACTGTTCAGTATTTCTCTTTACGATTATTTATCAGAAAGTTCACTTCTTTGAGTTTTTTTTTTTTCCCTTTTTTGTTTTGTTTTGGCTGGATCTTGCCCAAGCTAATTGCTTTACTGTTTGCTATTTAGATATGTCGACATCTGATGATAAACCGGATGTAGTTGAAAGGGATGTTAAAGATAAAGAAAAGAAGGAAGATGATAAAGAGGAAGAGAAGGGTGGATTCATTGAGAAGGTGAAGGATTTCATTCATGATATTGGTGAGAAGATCGAGGGAGCGATTGGATTTGGGAAGCCTACAGCAGATGTTACAGGGATACACATTCCTTCAATTAATCTTCAGAAGGCAGATCTTGTTGTTGATGTGCTCATAAAGAACCCAAATCCAGTGCCAATCCCTCTAATTGACATAAACTATTTGATTGAGAGTGATGGGAGGAAACTGGTTTCAGGATTGATACCAGATGCAGGTACAATCCGTGCACATGGAGAGGAGACTGTCAAAATTCCTGTTACTCTGATTTATGATGACATAAAGAAAACTTATTCTGACATTAAACCTGGAAGCATCATACCTTATAAGGTTAAGGTTGATCTCATTGTGGATGTTCCTGTCTTTGGAAGGCTGACTCTACCTCTTGAGAAAACTGGAGAGATCCCAATACCATACAAACCTGATGTTGATGTTGAGAAAATTAATTTTGAGAGGTTCTCTTTTGAAGAGACAGTTGCAAATCTTCATTTGAAATTGGAAAATAAGAATGACTTTGATCTTGGCCTCAATGCACTAGATTATGAGATATGGCTTGCCGAAGTTAGTATTGGAGGTGCAGAACTCTCAAAATCTGCGAAAATTGAGAAGAGCGGAATTAGTTATATTGATGTTCCAATCACCTTCAGGCCCAAGGACTTCGGTTCTGCACTGTGGGACATGATTAGAGGAAGGGGTACAGGTTACACCATTAAAGGAAATATTGATGTTGACACTCCCTTCGGAGCAATGAAACTGCCCATCAGCAAGGAAGGTGGCACTACTCGTCTCAAGAAGAATAAAGAAGATGGGGGCGATGATGATGATAATGATGATGAGGTTTGTTAGCTATTATTCTTTGTTTCTTGTTTCATCTTTGTTTTTTGCATGTTCTCTAGGAACTTGCAAGTTTTACTTTTCATATGTGGAAGCAGTGAATACAAGTAATCAATGGAATTCCTTATCTTTTGATGGTGTAAATGCATATGTATGTTTTTTGACTTGGTGGGTTATATACTTCTCATATGCAACCACATGGCAACATGTAACTCCATCTCAGATATCATGTTCTAATCCTGAGAATAAGAATTATGGCAGGCCTTAAACATTATACAATCTAATACACTAACTTGGAGCTTGCATTTGGCCTAAGAGCACAGAGCTTTTATATTTTGTTGGCAATATGTTTTTCTCTCAGACTTTTCATGCATTTGTGCTGAAGTCATTACAGGCTAAAGCAGTTGTACCCAGTGCACCCCTTAGTTTGTAACACATTTGAGTATTGCCCCATCGATACTTGAGGGGCCAACCTTGAATTCAGAAGTATGGGGAATGTCTAGCTGAGTTTTGTAGAACTGAAGATGTTTTAGAAACAAGACTTATAATAATTTTCTCTCTTCAAAATAGCAAATCTGAAAATTGATTTAGTCAACATTTTACTGTTGTCTGAAGTCAGGTCTGCTTTACTAAACTGAATGTTGTTTGGAGTAATTTGAACTATTCTCTTAATTTTACTGGTTTATATTTTTCATGAAGAAAAGAGCTCTTAGTAATATAACCATTGAAGAAGGTCAATAATATTTTCCCTGCTCCTTCTCCAGCGTATTTACTTGTGCTTAACTTAATTCTTTAACTTTCTCCTTTGCAGGAATGAAGAAGAAATGGCAGTAAGAGTTACAGGTAGCTGTTGCTTTATTCATAGCAGTGATCCATTAGAATGTTAAATAAAAGGGACTTGAACTTCAAGGCATTATTTCTGAGCTCTGATGGCCAGTTATGTATGTTGAGAGATGTGTTATTGTGAATATGTTGCAGTCTGGCATGTTCTCTTGCTCTTGTATCCATGTTATTGTTTGAGTATTTATAATTTTATTTGATCATTAAACAAGCTAGTGTTATCCTTTTGGACGGATAATTAATTATCATTTGCCTAATTTTACAGTTTTAATTTTATTTGTTGTGAAACTTAGAAAAAGGGGGGGGGGGGGGGGGGGGTTGCCTGCATAAATGCTTTTTTCTCTTCTTTTTTACT
>JASKGM010000011.1:5337303-5378461 GCA_034509205.1 Ceratonia siliqua | reverse complement strand
TATATTATAATATTTAAGAAATAAATACATAGTAATACATGGAAGATAATACTCATTATTAGAGGACTTATCACCATTATTCTTGTACTTATTACTTAATATAGATTATCGATGGGATTTAGATGAGACATTAGATTAGAAGTATGGACCAAGTGGGAGAATGTTAACTGTTTCTTATGGAAACAGTTTATGGAGATAAGTCTCAAGCTTATCTCTTAATATTAGGAGCTTTTGAAATGGTCCATAACTTCCTTCAGAGCCTTCATCACGTTCATGAAGCAGTTAAAACATTCTCCATGATAATCGAAAGCAGTGGAGTACTTGAAAATAGCCACCGTAAGCTTGATGGAAGCTTGGCTATAAATACTAAGGTTTGGTTGCTAGACTCATCACTCAACCCCCTTTAGTCTTACACCATTTATCAGAGTGAGTAGAGTTGGGAAGTGCCAAACACAGAGAGGAAGCATTGTTCTAAGCGTGAGCAGCACCAATGGCTGGAGGTATTATTCTTAAGCATATTGAATTCTTGATTAATTCTTAAGTGTTTATTCCACATTAAGAGTACTATATATTCTTATATAGCATGAATATGTATATTTTCTTAACAATTTAAGCCTTGGTTGATGAAGAAAACCAAGAATGATTATGTAGAAAATAACATTTCAATTTTAAATGGCAATATAGTAAAATTAAGATTTGTTAGCGTCATTAAGATTTGGTCTTTAATTTTTCTTGGGGCTGGCGACAAAGCAAGCAACATTTAATTTATATATAGTCATATAGATTTGTCAACGATTTCCATTTGGAAAGCTCTAACACAAATGATGAAGACCGGACAAGAAACATATGATGAGGATGAAACAATCTAAGTATACGTTCACAGAACTAGAAACAAAAATGGTGAATCTGTTGACAGCATGAATCTGGAAAAGGGTTAAAGGCCTATGGAGTCCTAACGTATGATTTTATAACACATATTATTAAGTTTTATTGTGCTAATTGAAAATATTTTATATGCTTTTGTTATTATTAATTAAGATTTTAAGTGTTTATTGTTATCATTTAATTCCTCATTTTATTCCTATATAATCTAATTTTTTCTATTTTTGACAATGAATAGAGGAGCTAGAAATTAATTGTATAGCAGCCCATTAACCCAATTATATCAACAACCCAAAGTTCCAATCAGCCCAAAATGACAATATGTTGGAAGCAAAATGTTGGTTTTAAAATACGCAGTGCAAGTGCACGCTATTGTTAACAAATAATAAAGTGATGAAATGAGTATCGTTCCTACAAAGAGGATTTTTAAGTACCAAAATTATGTAATTTCTTATATTATCTAAGCAACAATCAATTAGATGAAGAATGATAACGAAAACATAACTATAAAGAGAATGATAAATCAATAACAGAAAAGCCTAAGAATGAGTTTTATCAATTGATCTATGTTATGAACTTGATATTAATTATTGATATTTTCTTAGTTACAAAGACAGGATTTCCTTAAACATGTTTTACCCTTAGTCAAGGTATAAAATCTCTATTCACATTAAACTTATGCTTGCTGTTGTGGTCACAAATATTAATATGAATGCTTTATAATTTATGAAATCCTAACATTTATTACGATTTACCCAATCATAATAAATGGTCACAAAGAAGTGTCTCTACTATTGTGAGCACACTATCTAGGCTTAATAAATCTACCAACTAACATCACACTTCAACTTCCATTCCATCATGTGATGTCTTAAACAAGCAAATCATGGTCAATAATATTGCAAGCATTAAAAACGAATTTATCAAGTTGTAATAGAAAATATTCTTAAACAACCAAAATCAATCCATGACAAAAGCATCAATGACACATTCCATTCCTATAATAAATTCTTAACTACTCATGGTAACTAAATTAAAATAGAAAATATTCAAGAACATTATCATGGGTGAAACAACAACTTTAAATCAGAAAAGTTAAAGAAGAGCAAGGAAGAACTCCAATGAAAGATGGAAAATTGGCTTCCTTCTTCATAGAAATAATGCTTCTTCTTCCTCCAATGGTTCCTTAAGAGCTCACTTCTATTTCCTTGCTTCACAGCCACTGGTTCTCTCCACAAAACAGCTCCAGAAAATGACGCATGATGCCACTAATTTCCCTCCTAGCTATATTTCATGAGTGCACTATTTTGGGATTAGCAATTGAGTTCCTGATGTGTTTTTACAGACCAGCTACTACGTTTTTTAATTCCATCATGCACTTCTCTTTTTGTTCTCTTTTTATTTTTATATTATTTCATTTTTACCTTTTTACTATTGCTTGTTCCCTTCTTTTCACTGACTTGTAAGAGCATCTAAGACCACCAAATTGTTTCTTATCTGGCACTCTTCTTCAATCAAAACGTTGTAGTTTTCTTGTTAATAATATGCTATGCGTTTTACTCAAGTGCAGCTGCGTTTTGGTCCTTCCTTTGATAGAATAACAAGTGCTGGTTTTATTCAGTGACTTCAAGCAATAATTAGAGTATCTAGATGGCATAATTTGAAGCTAGGTCTTCATGGAAGCTGTAGAATTCCTTCTCACCTTCCCAAAGAGTCTAGGTTTTCTAAATTTGGACTTCCAGAACTTCAGATACAAGCTAAAAACTACGATAGAGTTTGGGTTGCTGCTCTTTTCTAACATATTTGAATGCCTCGGGTTTTGCTATGTTTTGGCTTCCAAATGTCATAACTGGATCTTGCACCCTTCATGAAAGTTATAGGTTGATGTTGTATCTTTCCAATAAGACCAAGAAAAGTTGAAATAGATGTGTGTAGCTTTAGATATGATTCAAACATCAGACAATGTTTGGGTTTACTGTAATTAGCCTAACTTCAATTAACTCTTTAAACTTAGCCTCAATTTATTTCTCTTTCATCAGCCTAAAATTAGCTTGAAGCAACACTTAAACACTTAAAAGTAACAAACACAACCAAAAATTAAATAAATGTAAAATATACTTAAATTTGGAGATAAAATAGCTAAAAACATATAAAACACTCTAAAATAGCACCCTAAAACTTAGGAAATATGTGTAAAATATCATCACATCAAATACTCCCTAACTTGAATATTTGCTTGTCCTCAAGCAAAAGAAAAAAAAAACAAATGCATAAGATTTCTATCAGGTTCAACTACCAACACTAAGAGGTACTTATTATTCAAGCATTAAATTCTCAACTCAGTACACAACAGTAGAAAAAGAAAGAAAAACTAAGCATATGCATTTTCTCTAATACAAGTATTTACAGCTAATCCAAACTCAATCATGTTCACCATCCAAGTAACCCAATTGACTAATGCAATATTAAACTTGTAATGACGCCTTATCACAACCAAGGTAGTTTACTAGAGAGAGTTCGATTTAATTTTTCTTCCTTTCTTCTCTATTTTTCTTTCTTTCTTTATTTCTTTTTCTTTAAGTTGTCACTTGCCTTTTCACACGGATACAAACATTTGTGGTGAATGCACCCAGTTACTCAACAAGTGACACACTTAAAGTGCTTTGCATACTCATATTCCAAGCTGCTGTTTTAAGTAAAGGTAAACATTGGTAATGAATATCCGTAGTTATTAAGTAACTCAAAACATTGGAGTAGTTGGATTTTTTGCACACCTTTATTTATTCATTGCCTTTTTAATTGATAAAGGTAAGGAGATAATCACTAAAACAACATTACACTCATCTTTCATGTACAATCAAACTATTTAAACAACTGGAATTAAGTACTTCAATAGTGCTTAAGAAACCACACATGCTTAATCTTGCTTTAACATAGATTATTTATCCTAAATTCAAAGAATTTACTGCTTCAATAATAAGAAGCCTAAAAGTACACTAATGGTTCTAATTCCATCTTACACACAAGTCAAATCAAACATATCATATCATGCCATATTCAAGCCTGGGTGAAGGTAATGACTATGATTTTGAAAAAAATGTTCAACAATTCACCACATTCTCAACAATATCAACAACACATAATCCATCAAAATTTCAACAATATATCAATATTAATCCACCATACAGCCCACTATCAACCCACTCCCCTAAACTTAAATTTCACATTGTCCTCAATGTGAAAGAGCATAAAGATAGAATAATGCTCCCCTAATGTATTTAGGCCAAGACCGCAAATGCACATATTCTTTCATTTTGCTTAAATAGCTTCAAGCTCTTCATACACAATGAAGAGGGAAAAAAGGTATTCTAATAAGCAAATAAAGCTAGAGGAAAAAACAAGGAACATAAAACAACAAACAGACTAAAAAATGAAATTAAGATAAAGGGAAAGAGACACTTGGGTTGCCTCCCAAGAAACACTTATTTAAAGTCATTAGCTTGACTCTCTCATGCTCATTCTGCTTCGACTAAATTGATGGGTGATCCTGAGTGATCAATGGGTCATCCCCAATAGTGCTTCAGGCATTGACCATTCACTGTAAACCTCTAGTCAGAGTTATCTTCAGTAATTTCCAAACATCGTATAGGGGTACTTAAGTGACAATGAAAGGACCAGACCACCTAGATTGGAGATTTCCTAGAAATCACCTCAATCTAGAATTGTAGAGCATAACTTGCTGGCCTGGTATAAACTGGCATTTCACCAACTTTTTGTTGAATATAGTGATTACCCCTAGGTGTTTACGCTACAAGCATGAGTTTTAAATTTTTTTAAAAAACATTACAAACTTTAAAACCAATATAAACAAAACACCAATTCAAAATCACATCACAGCTAAGTAGAAGAAGGGGTGGAGAATTTTCACATACTTCTTGTAATCACTTTAATCTTTGCAATTTTCTTCCCGAGTAAGCATACTTACCGCCTATTCTTTTGGAAGCACCAATCTACAGAACCTACGATGAAATAGAAAGCCTTCCCTTTTCCTTCAAGTATGGTGTGTAGAAATTATTCAAGGAACACTCCAATTCCCTTACACAATCTCTTGGCCACTCAAGAATAAAAGTAAGGAATATGTGTCTCACTCTCTTTTCTCAATGTGTTTTTTGACTCCTCCCTCTTTCTCTAATGTGGACGGCCAGACCCTTTTTTAGGTGAGGAAATGTTTAAGTTATATTTATAACAGTCTAACCCTAGGCCACTTAAGTGCAATTAAAAAATAGTCATCCCTAAAATTTAGGGATTCCACACCCTACTAAGGAAAGAATAGATAATCAAATCATCTAATTAATTTACCACTTAATAATTGTGTTATTTAATTGATAAAGTCATATTTTATTTGACACTTAAATAAAACATGTGAGGCTTTCTAATTGATCATGCTTGAATATAAATTTTAATAAAATAATTTTTATTAAATTTCCTTTGACTTAATTAGTCTCCTAGTGAAAGTAAGTTTCCTTGAAAATTGAAACTCTTTTGATTTCCAACATTTATTCACTTTAATTAATTAGGATAATTAGAAGAGAATATGTTTGAACATTTCAAATATCAATTCCCCTCCCTTGGCCATGCACTTCTCCATCACATGGGAAAAAGGTTGTTGCACAAGTTTGAACAATTCAAACTTTGCAACAATATTAGAATAAATAAACAATTAAATTAATTTTATCCTAATGAAATACTATAGCTAAAACTCCTAATTAAATGGAAATTTAATTTAATTTTAATAAACTTCTTTAAATTAATTAATTTGAACATTTCAAATATTAATTTAAAATAGTATAATAAATAATTACTTAAGATCAAAGTTGTTTAGATTGAGACAACTATTGTCTTAATTAAAACGACCTTTATCTTATAATTATATTGTCTAATTAAAAACACTTGTATAATTTAGACAACTATTGTAAGAATTGTTTTTGTCTCTTTAGTGATAAAAATGTTTCTCACATTTTTAAGTATACTTAGGACAACATTTGTCTTAAAATCTGTTTGTCCAAAACTGAAACAACTTTTATCTCTTTTAATACATACAAAAATATACTAAGACAATTGACTTAAAATAATCATTTTTCTTTAAAAATTAAGACAACTCTTTTCTTAATTAAGACATAAACTAGAATGCTATCAATTAATTTCATTTTAAATTTATTCCAACTTAATGTGGATCAAATTCTCCAAAGCTAGGTGGGGAATTCGTTTGGACATAGGAATTTCAAGCTCCAATAAACTTAGGATTATTTCAACCTCATTAAGATAATCCAAGTTTATTAATCATGAAGTTATTTCACCAAAGACTCATGATTGCACTCTTGAGGATTTTTAAAATTATGAGAAGTCAATGTAAAACATTAATTTGTCCAATTTGTAAACCTACTATTTATGAACCCTCGTAACCATCCATTGACACAAGATAAATTATGGTCTTACCCCTAATGTCAGTTTTGTCTCTAAGTCTCAGATTTCATCCAATAAGTGACTAGATAATCTTTTAGAACTTTTCTAAAATTTTCTAGAAATAATGAGTAGCTAATTCATCATTTCACTGGACCCAGAAATGTCACTTGTCTTCCTGAAATCACCAAAAGTGATGTAATGCTACGAGCTCCATTTCCTAGATTTATGTTCCTAAATGTTCACTCCCACTATGATCCCAACATACAAAGTCTTTACCAATGTCACACAATAGTCGTGCCATAGTATATCAAATATCACAATGGTCATGACCACAAGTTTATAATCTATCAGGAATTCGGTTTTGTCACTAGCAGATGTAATATGTGTGAGTTCAAGTTCAAAGTAACATTATTAACTTAAACTTGATATCTCACTTGATTCCAATTTATTTAATAGTGTCATTACTTGAAGTCTACTACTTCAATTGTTTGAGATTTATCATTTCCTTAGAAAATAATCTCATTCCTTTTATGGAGGTAATCTGGACATTACAGTCTTAATTGAATAGAGTGATTGACTTTATTCAATGACTGTGAATATTGTTTTAGATTCATCCAAAGATATTTACATAAAGCTTACATAAATAAACTCTTAAATGTATCTTGGTTTATTAGAATTTAGGAACTTTAATAACAAGAAAATAAAACTTACATAAATAAACTCTTTATTTATTAATATCAAAATGTATTTACATTAAATTGGGGAATATAACTTACTTTCCAAGGCAACCTATTCCCAATAATCTCCCACTTACCCTAAAGCAAGTACAACATATCCATAATCCCTAATTCCTTTCAGTCATTATCTTAGTGACAACCACTTCCTTATGTTGAACAATATCCCGTATGAGATGATACTTTCTCTCAATGTGTTTGGTTGCCTTGTGATTTCGCAGTTCTTTTGAGTTTGCCACAGCTCCACTATTATCACAATAGAGAGTTATAGCCTTATCCACATTTGGAACCACCTTAAGATTCTTAAGGAACTAGCACAACCACACAGCTTCTTTTGCAGTTTAATAAGCTACAACATATTTCGCTTCCATGGTGGAGCCAACAATGCAAGATTGCATTACACTCCTCCAAATAATGGCTACACCATGAAAAGTGAAAACAGAGCCTGATGTTGATTTTCTAGAATATAAGTTAGTGTACCCAATTAGAATTAGGCACTTCCAAAATACACTAGCATGTAGTTTTTCGTCTTATAAAGATACATAAATATACACTTGACTGCAGTCTAGTGTTTCATGCCAAGGTTTGAATGAAACCTACTAACCAAACCAACTGTAGAACATATGGCTGGTCTAGTACAAAGCATATCATACATTTTCTATGTTACTAGTTAGTTATGTCTTGCCTCAACGAATTCTGATTACTTTTTTTGTCATATCATATGAAGGTTAGTATTTGTGCCTAGGAACTATGCCTACGGATAATGGTTATGCTTTTTTAATATTTGGTGGATTATTTTGAGAATTATGTGATTTATAAAATGTGTGTTAGTTTGAAGTTGTAATTAATATACAACATTAATATATTCTTCCTAGCAGCTAACTAGTTGCAGCTTCATGGTTATCATCATTAATTAATTAGAACTCATTTAAATGGTAAAGAGAAGTTCATATACATAATTCGTAGCTTTATGATTAATTAGAAATTTGGAATCCCACTCGTCAGGGTATGTGGCTTGAGATTTATGCATGGAAAGATAAGTACATGTATAAAATAAATATATATATTTTGATTTGTGGTTACATAAAGCAAAGATAAGGGAAGTGTACTAAAAATAATTTGATTCAGATGAGAATATGGACACTGTTTTCTGCTAGCATATTAGTTTAACCCAAGCCCAATCACTTTATATATATCTCTTGTCTCTTCTATACTTATCAGCTTGTTTCTTCATTTGATTTTGGCATCTTCCAATTTCGTTTGAGTTGTTTTAGAATAGCATCTATGTCTATGATGACATTTTCTACTGCTAGTATATTAGTAAGATGGGGTGAATAACAAGGTAAACTAGAAAGATCCCTGCCATAAACTACCTTGTAAGGAGACATATTTAAGGAAGAATGGTATGAGGTATTGTAAGAGAGCTCTACCCATGGAAAATACTAATTCCAAGTAGCTTGCTTATAGGCAATAAATGTTTTCAAGTACTGCTCTAGGCACCTATCAACTACTTTAGTTTGTTCATTTGTTTGGGGATGGTATACTTAAGTGTACTTAAGGGTAATGCCACTTAGTTTGAACAATTGTTGCCAAAATGTACTCAAAAGTACAAGATAGCAATATGAAATAATAACATAAGGGAAATCATGCAATTTGACTACTATTTGAACAAACAACTTAGCTACTACATGTTGCTGTGAGTCAAGATGGTTGAGCATACTTAGATAACCTATCGACCACCATTAGGATGACTAAATACCCTATTGAGAGTGTCTGTTGTTGCTAGGCAGCATGCAATTCTAGAAGGTCTAATAGCTTCAAATAGTCATCTTTTAATTGTGCCAACAAAGTTTTGTACCCCTCATTACCAAACAAGCTGTGGACTCACTGTCGACTCCACCATGACAATGCATTTATTACATTATTGTTTCTACTTGGTTTATAGGAAATAACATAATAAATCCCATCAACTTGCTAAAGTAATGAGGCTGTTATGGTGACTAAACCACTTGATCCATTAAATGCTTTAAACTTTGAAGCTAAAGGACATTTATTTATTTTTAGTCAAATGCTTATATAGTTTGTTTTTAGAGTATTATGATGAGAGTGGTTTATGCTACTATTGTGAGCATTATGTGATTTATCTTTATTGCATGCACATATTCAAAAACTTGAGAGCAAAGTTGTATCATTGCTCCAAGTCAGTAACCAGCACATGAAAGGTGTCAATTTAACATTTGCATGCACATATTTGGTTTTGTACCTATTACTTGTGGTCACATTTCAAGTGTTTATGATATCAAGTATTTAGATTTCACATATAGACTTATGTTGTGGTCAAATATTAGTTATGTCATGAGCAAGACATGGTTCTAGGAGGGGTAGGGGTAAGGGTAGGGGAAAGAGAAGTAGGTTGTTGCTACCACCTATGACCCTCAAGAGGATCGATGCTGATTCATGTCCTCCTTCAAGGCACGCCATAGTCACCTGCACCTTATGCATCAACGCTGAATTTATTTCGTGTCACATCTGGATCACTGTCCACTATCGTAATGACACCAGGGTCAGTTGTAGTCGGTACTGTGGGGTCCTCCTAAGCAAGTCTCACATCTCAACGACACCAAGGTCAACTACCTCCAGTGTTGTGGGGTCGACCTCCTAGGCTAGTTCCCACATCTCAGCCCTTTATGGCGTGCCTGGGACCAGGGACCATATAGACGGGTGCATGTGGACAGATACACATAAGAATGAGTAAGTACACTTATCATACTTAAATTAAAATTTATAAAAATATAATAGTTGTTCCCTATAACAAAGTCAAATTTTTTTTTTCAACTTTAAACCTTTAGACCACCCCACGACCACACTTGGGTTATCTTCAGATCACATTATGACCGTGCCTATATAAACTTCAGAAATGTTCCCAACGAGGTGAAGGACCACTGGTGTGACCTATTTAAGATATTAATCAAACTTTCACATTTTTTATTCCATTAACTTCATTTTCATGATCATTGACTCTAACTATATTATTTTGTAATGTAGAAAAAATGTAAATAGAATCTTGAGTTTGAAACAAAAGTCCATAGAGTGTGGAGGCACAAGTGTTCTAGAAACATACGAGTAGCACATAGCGTCATCTGGAAATGGAAGTGTAAGGGCGAATGGTTGGGCGACGGGATCAAAGCCTAGCTCATGGAATATTAGGCGAGCCCTCGGTTTAAGGACTTGGATCCATAACAAGAGGAATCGAGCCATGGATCAAGGTGCCATTGTCCATTGTGGCAGATCTATCTCCTTCTTCGAGCATACAAAAAAGTTCATAAGTACTTTTTTTTCACTTATAACTTGTATTTAAAACTTTTTTATTATTCTAAAACTGTAATTCATTGTTTGCCAGAAAAAGAGTTGGGGAATCCTACTAACACTATTGAGATCTTTTATCATATTAATTATAGCGTTGAGAAAGGTTAGGTCCATCTCCACGCTGAGAGCACTAACATGAGTTATTATATTTCATTAAATTTTAATAATATATGTTTATGTTTAATTGTGTTTAAAATAACATTTCACTAATTATGGTTTAACTCATGCAAAAATCTTATGAGGAGCACAAAGTTCATACCCCGAGGTGGGCTTGTTCTTTCGTCAATAACACCCGTATTTGGACGGAGGCTGTCAGTGGGAAGATTAAGAAGGGCCAGATATATGAGAGGGGTTTTAGGCCTACCAGGTCGACAAGCCTCGATCAAGCTGGCCATTTCAGGATCCCCAACTTGCTAACGTGATTAGGAGCTTTGAAGAGCAATTCGAGGAATAGCAGGCCTGATTCAAATAGCAAGAGGCCTATTGGACTAAGCGTCTATAGTTGATTAGCCAATCCCTTTATCTAATACACTGACTCTGTGGGTAAGCCAGATGGTCATCATTAATGTATCAAAGTTTTTACATTTTTATATTACATTACATTTTATTTAATTTTTAACATTTTTATATTACATTTGGTATAATTGATATACATTTGATTCTATTTGTTAAATTGTTTATGCTGTCAATTTAAATTGTATTTTCATGTATAAAATAAATAAATTTATTATAAGTAAAAACTATTAATAAATAATTAAATTATTATTTTATACTTAGCAATGTAGCACACCCTCCCACCTCCCACCTCTCATTTTTTTTTATTTGCTTTTACTTTTTTGTATTATTTGACCATTTTCTATCTCTCATAATTTTTTAGAAATTTTTTGAAATGTTTTTGAATTTTTAAAAAAATTTTACACTTCTTGTACTATTCATTTAACAGTCTTTTTATAATTTTGTTTTTCTTAAGTAAAAAATTTCATAAAAAATATAAAAACATTTCAAAAATTTTTTTAAAAAAATATGACATAGAAAACAATCCATTAATACTAAAAATAAAAAATAAAAAGGAAGGTGGAAAGGTGTGCTGTATTGCTACAGCACCCTTATACTTATATTTTATTTATTTATATTTATATTAAATTATTTATTACTTTTTATTTAAATAATTTTTTTTAATTTTTGTTATTATTCTCACGAATGCTCTCATAGTTTTTATATGTGAGAAACTTTCTTTTTGACGGTTCCTTATCGTGGACATTTAATTTATCCAATAGATTGTCTCAGTTTCATTTGGTGAGAGAATGTTACAAAAATAACTTTTAGTTTTTTCTCTTGTTTAATTTCTAGGAATGTTTCCGTGAGACTTTTCCCATGGAAACTTTTCTATGAAATTGTTTGTGAGAATAAATCAATAATATCTCATGATTTCTTCCTCCTTTTCTCCCGTCATTCAAACATATTCTCACTGATAATATTATTGAGAATGTTTCTCACAGTTATTTTTGAATGAGAGATGTTCCAAAATTCTCCCAGCCAAAAGTTGTTTTTCACGGAATTTTTGGGTTTTTTCATGGTTTTTTCCATGAGAAAACGTTGATTTTCTTGTAGTGGCTTCTCTCCACTCCTTTGACAAACGAACAAAGTCTTTTAAAAGATTGGGAGAAGTTGTAGGATTGGAAGTGTTTAGAGCAATGTCTAAGATGGAACAGGTGAAAACTATGATAAGAACATATGACATTAGGTTGGTTGCTGCCAGAAAAATAATGGAGAAAACCATTACTGTTATAAAGAATCAGGAAATTCTGAGATTTAGCTAATTTCTGAAATTTCACCTTGAGGACAAGATGAATGTGCAGGGAGGTAATGATAGACCCTAGGGACAAAAATGGTAGTAAGCGTGTTTTAGAAATAGAGGGAAAAAGGCAGTTAAAATATGAGTTTCAGGAGAAGTTACTCAACTAGTTTCAAGTGCTTGGAAATTGTATGCTGTTGGAGTGCACTTGAGAGTTGAGAATGTTGTTAAAGTAACCCTAGTTATGCCAATGAGTTTATTGCTCACATGGCACCAGCTTCACTCTTTAAGATAGATGTGAATTTGATGTCATGGGTCTCTATTTCTTAGGTCATGGATCTTGCATGTAACAAAAAAAGAAGTAAAATGATTATGAATCAGACTGTGAGATTGATTTTTGTCAATTTTTTAAAGATTTTGAGTTTGAAATTCAACAAATTTTTTATATAAAATAATACTCGATGTTCACTGAATGATCGGGTTTATTATTTAGTTTATTATTGTGAAATTTTGCTAATGTAGTAATTTACTGTGCTTTATAGATTCTTTCTTGATACCAAGAAAGGGTTGACTCAATTGATAGGATCAGAATGCATTAACCAAAGGGTCTTTGGTTTGATTTTTATCGGTGATCTTTTGTTGGTAGGTATTCATTAATTATGATACATCTTACTTTGAAGCTGTAACAATTTATCTATCTCCTAAATTTAGTTTTTATTTACCAAAATGAAAAAAGAGATTCTTTCTTGATGGGTCTTTGTTGTATAGGTATATTGGGAGAACTTTGACTGAGGTAACTATAAACATTGTAGTAGGAATTCTCCCTAACAACTCTTATTTTTGTAATTGTCTGAGTGTCACTGTCATCCCAACTCCCATGATGACTTAAATGTTGTGCTTGAAAGTCTTAAGTGGGATAACTAACCTATGATCAACCTAAGTAGGCAACTTATAGCATAATTCTAAAATTCTGCTAGTGGAGGTTGATAACCCAGCAATATCTATCATCTCTTAGGTCAAGGTTGGCAGTAAAGAAAAGATTTAAACAAAGCTATTTATAGTGTAACTATAAGATGAAGAGTAAATTACATTTGTCTTCTCTTATTTATCAAATTTGTTTTCATACTCTCTTTAATTTTTAATAACTTATAATTCGTTGAATTAGAAGTTTTTAGAGAAAAAGTATATCTAATGTCAGAAGAGTATGAACTATTAATAAAGAAAAGATTTTAGTATAAATTGAAATTAGAGGGAGTGTGAATGTAAATTAAACTTTTTTTAGAAAATGTAAATATTATTTACTTTGAAATTAATGCAAAAGAAAGAAAAAGCATTTAAGGACACATTTAAAAGTGTATTATTAGTTTAGAAAAGGTAAAATCTTGTCCAAAAGTATATTTTAATTTTAGGAAAAAAATTAATAGTATAAATATAAATAACTAATATTGAAACTGAAAAATGGCTATTACCATCAATATTATTCATGCAAAAGCAAATTGATAAAATGGCATTCTATGGGATCATAGCTTGTATCACAATTAGTTTCAAAATTCTTATGGTTATTATAAATACTGAATAAATAATTCTTATACGTACTTTTTTTATTAAAATTTGATTAGGTTAATTATATTATCGAATACAACTGCACTAATTATTGTGACAAGTAAATGCAAGTAGAATGCACGAATTTGTCCATTATGGATAAGAATTTTGGAAAGAAAATTGTTTGGTATCCATAATTCTTCAGCATCCTATTTAATTAACAGTAATATTAATTTTTAGATAAAATTAAAATTATATCATAATTAATAACAATATAAGCTAAATAATATAGCAAGGATTTTTTTGCAAAAGCAAAAGGTTAAAGGTACAACGAAGTGATTACGTCATACTTCTGATGGCTAAGTCAAAAAGATATGGGAGTGAAATAGCATAGTAATAGGAGAGTGATAGTATATGAGGAAGAGTAAAGTACGTTATTTTTTTATACTATTTTTATATATTTTTATATTTTTATATTTATTTTTTTATTATTATTTATTATTTATTATCATCATCATTTTATAATATATTAATAATGATTATGAAGTAGTGGGGAGAGACCTGAGAGAAAGTGGTGTAAAAATATCATTTCAGGATATTTAAAATTGAAGAAAACTCTCCTTATATAATAAAAGAAATGACTATGCTACAGCCACTTTTTTTTTTTGTTCCTACTTCTATTTTGTTTTTTGTTTTTTGATCTTTTTTTTAACATTAATTAATTATTTTTTATGTCATATGTTTTTTTTAAATTTTTTTTAAATTTTTTTTATATTTCATGTACTATTCATTCATAATTTTTTTTACTAATCATTTATAAGTTTTTTTAAAATTTTTAAAAAAATATGACATAAAAAATAATTAATTAATATCAAAAAATAAAAAATTTTGGGACAAAAAATAAAAGAAGTGATAAATTGGCACATTTAAAGTTAAGCTACAGCTCCAATTTTAAGATTGTAGCATAATATATACTTATAATAAATTTATATGGGAGTATTTTGATTCTATTTAGTAGAACTATCAAAATAAGTTTAGTCACTTGGATTAGCCTAGCCCATCATATAAAAGGGACAAGTTAGGTAAATATATTCCTGCCCCGCCCTGCCTTGCTCGAACGCAATTCAAGTTTGGTATGCCCGCCTCTTTTTTATTTTTTTAAAGCCAAAGTTCTTAATGTAAGATTTTTCTATGTATAAATTGACCAAGCATTCTTCTATCCATTTATGTTTTATTGATAAATATTTATGTCATTTTTATAAGTTCCACATCAAGTAAAGTATATATATATATATATATATATATTTGTGAGTTACATATTTTAACAAAGAAATATAAAATATTAATATGTCTATCTTGGCCATTACTATCTTGATGAAACTTCATATCAATAAATAAATAGTGGCCTTGAATTGATGTTAGAGAATATTCATTATTGTGTTAAGTAGCTACTAATTGAAATTACTAAAAGTTCAAAGTTGTTTAATACAACTAGGTTCTTATATTAATTTTTTTGATATTTTAAATATCATGAAATAAGATACTAAGATTAGAAAAATATCATGATAGTTAAGATCATGATATTTGTTATTACATTGATATATTACAATATCTCTAAAATCACTTGAATAATTCCAAAAAATTGTCATTTTTTCCAGTTTGAGGTTTGTTCAATATATTAGATGGACAAAATAATTATATTAATATAGGCTGCAAATTAACTCACATTCATCCAAAGCCAACCACCCAATATTTGTCTCCAAGGGATTGAATGTCATAATTTAATTGAAATTAAAGTTATAATAGAGTATTATCTCATGCAAATTTCAACATGTTAAAAATAGATAATTTTCATACAATAAATAATTTATCTCAAATATATATGCCCAAGAGAAACATTTAAGCTAGGAAGTAACTAAGATAGGTATATATATCCATGTTTTAAATGGTAATTTATGAGACAATAAAAAAAAGAGAGAATAAAATTTATACAAAAAATTACAATTTTGGCGGACTAACCCGTCTTACCTTAAACTCATTAGGGGATGGATAATGTTGGAATTTGTTTCGTTCGTCACTTTGGTGAGCCAACCTGTTCATGCAGGTCGGAGTAGGTCGATCTGTCTTGACAGTTCTACTTTTTAGTATCAAATAATATAGGCAACGATTAATTTTTGGTAAAATATTTATAAAATTATTATGCTTGCGTAATTGATTACAAAGTTATCAAGTGTTTGTTTGGATAAAGTAATTTAAGAGAGAAAATTAATTTTATAGAATATTTTAAATATTTTATTACAAAATATTTTATTTGAATAATTAATTAATTTAAGTAATTTTATCATGAAATTTTATAAGATATTTTAAATGTCCCACTTTTAAATAGAATTTCAAATTCCTTTGTAATTTTTTTTTTCAATAGTAACGTCTCCGCACCAAATTCAAACTAAGGGCCTGTTCGGATCTTCTTTAAAAATAATGATTTTTATAGAATGAGAAGTTGATTCTGAAAAAATAAGGTATTTTTTCAAAAAGAAATACTATTTTATTTTCAAATGTAGTAAAAAAATTTTTTTTATTTCTCCTTCTATCAATCTCCTTAACTGAAGAAGTTAAAAAATTTACCTTCTCCTTAAAGTTTAAAAATTTTTTTTATTTTAACTTCTCCTTAAAAAAAAGATATACGAACAATTAAGGTTTATTAAAATAATTTTTTTTTAAAAAAAATATTTTTTTTTTTAAAAAAAAGAGATACAAACGAAGGCTAAATCTTACCTCCTAGACCTGAATTCAGACGGAACCCGACCCTAAGACCTAGACTTAGACCCAGCCCCGGACCCCAATCAATACACCTTTTGTTAAAAAAAATTATTGCACTATTTTAATTATGAGTCATTTGCAAACATCATATGTCGTATTAAGATTTTGGGAAGTGTGACATGCCTGGAGTTTTCATGACAATGATTAAGGATCTCATGTTGCTGTCTTCCAATTATTGCAACATGATTTGCCTTGACACTTTCTTGGAGTACGAAGGTTTTCTTATTTCCCTGACCCCTCTACTTTCGTCTTCACAAAATTAGATAAATTTTTATTTTTGATATATATTTTTTTAATTTTTTAAGCATTTAAATTTATTTATAAAGTATGAGTGTAAAATATATAAAAAAACTTAAAATTTATGCATTATATATGTTTTAAACAACATACAAAATATTAGATATTTTTTATATATCCCTTGTTCAAATTTTATATGACTAAAATTTTAATTATATGATCAATAAAAATTAACTCAATTGATAAGATCCAATCACATAGATTAAAGGATTTTTGGTAGGAGGCTTTGGACAACCTATAATTAACTTAACAATTAATAAGTTACGATTTTATTTCTCCTTAGTTTAATTAGTTGGAAAGGTGATATAATTCACCTAACAATTAATAAATTAGGAATTTATTTCTCCATAGTTTAATTAGTTGGAAAGGTGAGAAAAAAGGGTTTTTTAGATTAATTTTCATTAGATAATTACGTAACGGTGCCTTAGAATGATATTAGAAAAAAAAATTTTGAATTTGATGAGAAATTGTTATAAAATACAAAGCATTTGGTAGTCTTTGAATAAAATTAACTATAAAAAAAATAGTATCATAATTTTAGGTTAATAATATACTCTTATTGATATTTAACATAAATAATACTAATTTTTTTTAGAAAAAATAAAAACATAAAAACTTCTCTTAAAAATATTTTTAATAGGATAATCAAATGGAAATTTTCAAAGATGGTAGACAGGACAAGGGTGTTTCACCACTTCAGAATATTGGACCAGCAATTAGAAAAGTATTATATTCTCTTCTAACATGAGAGGGATCAGACAAAATCCAACTGATCCAAGCTATACTTGGTGGGAGGAAAAGGGGAAGGAATGGAGGAGGATGAGTGAAAATATAATGGCATGAATCATGGCTGGAAAGTTGTCAATTTTTACTCTTTCTCATCTGTTTCTCTCATTCCAAACACCCAATAAGTGTCTCAATTGTGCTGAGAGACTACGGTATCTAACACTGTCAAAACTGTTTAATCTGTATATTTTGAATGAGTTTGAATCGTTGATATTATAACCCGATTAAATGTAGGGATAAATAAATAGGCCAATTTGAGACGATAGTATTTGTTAAATTATATTTGAATGCATCAGTTTATTTGAAATTTTTTTCATTTTTTTTATAGTTTTTATTTTAAGAAAAGAATCAAAATAATTTAAGAAAAAAATTCAAAAAACGAGTAAAAAATTCAAAAAAAAATACAAACAAACTTTAAAAATACAAACAAAAATAATTAAAGAAAGAAGAAAAATAAACATAAATAAATAAATAAATAAAAACCCATATACATTGGTACATCTGAATGTAACTTAGAAAATACCTATAACTAAATATTAATAATATAAATTTTTTAAGTTATATTTGAATGTACTGGTATATTTAAATGTTTTTTTATTTGTTTTCATATTTTTTTAATTATTTTCATTTGTATTTTTAAAATTTGTTTCTATTTCTTTGAATTTTTTACTCTTTTTTACTTTTTTTTTACATTTACTTTAATTGTTTTACATTTTTTAAGTATTGTATTTTAATTTTTTTAATTTTTTTAAAATTTTTTTAATTATTTTCTTAAAATAAAAAATAAAAAACAAATTTAATTTAACAAACACTTTTATTGAATGAAATGTCTAACTAGAGGGAGCCGCCCTACCTCCTCACAGTTTTATTATCCCACCACTTTTTTTATTTTTCTATTAACTTTTCTCTTTTTAATTTCTTATATATTTTTAAAATTTTTTACTTCTCTTTAAAATTGTTACTTTTCTTAATTTTTTATCATATAATTTTTTTTACTTTTAATTTTTTTAAACTTAAAATTTATTTCTCATTATTAAAAAATTCAAAAAAAATATGGCATGTATATGCTACCGCCCACAACTGAAGTGATAACTTAACAACGCCCTTTTATTTAAATGTCTATTATGTTATTGTATTTCATAATGGGTTGTATTCTTGGAAGCTTGAACACAAGCACTGAATTTTTGGCCTTGAATATTATAAAAAAAAAAAGCACAAATCTTAATAAAGTTTGTTAAAATTAATTAAAAATTCAATGGCGAGAGCTCGAGCTCTCTATAGCTCTTTTAGAATAGTATCTTATAAAATTTATTTTCTTTTCTTTTACCTTAAATCATTTCAAATCCATCATAATAACACCATAAAAAAATTAAAATTTCATATAATACTATTTTAAAATATGATTTTTTTTTAAGACACTAAACAGTGATTTACTCTATATCTAAAAAATATATATAACAAAGTCCGCACTTGAGCTAAAAATTGAATCCTTCTACATCAGGAACACAAAATGGACAAAGAGTTCAAAATGAAAGAACATAGTTTCATGGTCAAAAGATGGAAAAGAATGGAATATCTGTACATAACCCTTCTCTCCGAAGTCTTCCTTTCACTTTACACAGTAAAATCAACTTCAATAATCATTGAAAAATGAAAAAAAAAAAAGAAGCCATATTTTTAAAGTTTCTGAAAGTTCTCAAGCAATTCAGAAAGAACTACATATCCTGAACCTCCAAGCACCAGCAGTAGGGTTATCCTCCCTCCTGGAACTAGCTCAGGTAGTTTCACAGACAAAGATGAATTCGAGTACCTATCAGACCAGGACATGGCAGCTGGAACTACTCCAAAAAGCACCAACACTGCCAATTAAATCAAACAATGAGAAAAACTGGCTGCATCAAAATTAGTTGAGTAAATTATTTTCTAGTGCTTTCAGATTTTACTTTCTTCTCTAGTGCCATTAGGAAATTAATTAAGGCACCAGAAAAGAAAATAAATCTCATTAAATCTTATGAGGCACAATTCTGGAATAAAATGAATTTGGAGACATCTGAATGAAATTATTTCGAATTAGTTCCCGAGCAACAACTATGCATTACATGTCTTATACCTCCATATGTTCCAGCAAAGTCCAAGGCTTTGAAAAATATTTCTGGGTCCATCAATGAGAGTACCAGTGGTGGGATTAAAGCCAATACATATGGCAGAGGCCTGTTCTGAGCAGATGGGATCTCCAGCACTGAAAATCCACATAATGAACCAATAAAGATATCATTCAGAGACTTCTATTCTATGTGTGTAAGATAAGATTCCAAACCAACAAAGGCAGCCTTGCATATTTTGAGAACTTGGAAATTCACTTAAACATGCAGAAAATCCAATCCTATAGTCCTAAAAACTATTTGACTTCTATTGAACCAAAGAAATGGATTTGTTAGAGATTATAATACAACTATTCATGGGCCTTGACCCATCAAAGCCATCATGACCAAGTGGTCAATAGTTCGATTCTTATTACCCTCATTCTTCGTAATTAAAATTTAAAATTCAGCACAAGGTATGACGGATCTATGTTTTGTTCACACTTCAAGTCCAAAGAGCTTTCGCACGTGTTAAAAATTATGATAAAACTCATGGGCTTTCCCTTAAAAGTTTAAGCTTTTGGATGAATTGGTCATTAATAAGATTCATGCAATTCCTAGCCAGTCAAATGTGCGATTTATCTGTACAGTCAGGGAAGCATACAAAGAGATACAAGTCACCATAAATTATCAAATAATTAATCAGCTCTCAGTATTCGATTTTAATCAAAAGAAGGGAAAGAAAAGGAAGTACAACACTTACAGTCTGCAAGAAAATCTGACAAACCCAAAACAAATCCAATGTAAGATGTTGCAATAGCAAGAATCGAGAACACCTCAATTATAGGCTGCAGAATTATATGGGAAGGAGAAAACAAAGTAATGTCATCAAATCAGATCCCTAAAACTTCAGGTGTCTTTAATGTAGTTTGAGCTCAAAAATTTTGGAAGCTTATAGAATCTTACTCCAACTGTTCCATTTGTCGATCTCAGTTGTTGTAACGGGTCCAGACCCATTTCATTACCACTAATAGTTCCCAGGATAACAGCATTCCACACAAGAAACAGAACAAGAGGTATACCAGTGCCTAGGACTATTGCACTCCTGCAAGATGAAATCCTTGTGATATACAAAAATGTAAAAAACTTGAAAATAGGCACTACAACAATCATCAGAGTAGATTACAATTAGAGCATTCCCTCATGTACAAGAAGATAGAGAAATAAATAAATAAATGAAGTTAGATGCTCAAATCAATTGAAGTCACTTTGTTAGAGATAATAATATGTTATTCCTAGGCCTTGACCTAATAGCTTAAACTTTGAGGTGAAATTGTCTTTATATGGTATTAGAGCCTCTATGACTGAGAGGTTAGGACTTAGGAGTTTGATCCTTGCAACCTACCATCCTTCTTCATCATAATTAAATGAAATTTCAAAAAAAGGTATGTTGGGCCTATGCTTTGTCCACTCCTCAGGTTCAAAGGGCTTTCATGTGAGGGAGCGTAGGGACCTTTACTAAATAATCTTTGACACACTTCAATAGTCTTCAATATCAGTCAACTATGTATCTTGATACTTGTGCATGTATTGGTACATGTTTGAAAACCTAAGCTATCCCTTGAACAGGATGCTGAAGAGCACTATGCCAAGTTCTCAGGACCAACCTGTTTTCCTCTTTTATATGCCCTTGAAATCATTGGAAGAAAGAAAATTAACAAAGAACCAAGCCTATGAAATACTATGAAATTTCTTTGGAGATCTAGGGGAACTATAAGACTTGGACATTAAAAAGGAGAAATGTAACATTTGGTATGTTCATTCATCAGATTTCCAGATATAACCTTGTCTCATCCTTAAGCCATGTATGTTGTGTTCTGCTGGTGGTAGGGCATATATTTTGAACTCATTTCACCAAGAATTCTTCATTGATTCATTTTTTTTTTAAATGTATGATGGCAGCACAACAATGACCAGTCTATCCCAAATCAACATGGATCAGGCATAAGATGTGCCAGCTAGAATTATAATTTCTGATGATTCAAAAAACTTCCAAATCTTTATATTGCAGTCAGGCTGTGTAAATTTTTTAAGATAAAGATTCTTCATTCAAGTTCAACAAAGAATTATAATTTATTAGTCCTCTATAAATATTTCAGGACTATAACAATCAAAATATGTAGGAAAAACTACCAATAAGCATTTGATTTAGTGATATTGGAGTCATCTCCAGGGTTGAGAGTTGCAAGTTCAAACCGAGTTACATCAAAATTAACCAAAAACAATATTCAGGAAAACTACAAAGGAAAGTAAAAGCCTAAGTAACAGAGGATCAGAGTAATCATTAAAAAAATTATGGTAAGATATGTCACCTCACTTTTGACAAGTCCCCTTCAAGATTTGTACAAAGAACAGGTACCACATTCTGAATAAGCATATCAAAGTGTTAAAACTTGTCAAGTTGTTCAACAACTGCAAATTGGTGATGTTACCTGGTAAACAAATGAAAGAGCAATAATGGGTATACTCATAGGAGCTGCTTGGAAGTTGGCTTTCAAAAGAGAATCCCAGTGCAGGTCTCCACTTGCAACTGCCTAAGAAAGAAAATTTTAATCTCTGACACAATATGAACGATTATAAATCCTAAATCATCATTTTGAGTCACATTAACCATTTGAATGGCTGTTATCATACATTTGAACTGCTTGGCCTTATGATGATATATTACATCTTTTTAAAATAGATTCTTTATGCAAGACGGATGACAAAATATATTAAACTCTAATACACATTATGCAACTTTATTTTTGTTACTTCAGACAATTAAGTCAGGCAAGGTGCATAACTAATATTGAAAAATCAGGCATGTTGAAGAACACCTATACACATCATTCTCATGACTCACGCCATTATATTTTCCATCATTAGCTGTGAATATCCTAAACTAACTCATCTGGCAATAGATCTGGTCCATGAGTTTTAATACTCCTAACTCATGTTTCCTTTAGCAATGGAATCTCTACTATGATTTCTCAGTTAGTCCTCAAAAGAGCATGACATAAATGAATAGAATCTATCCTGTAATGTTGAGGGCCAACTCCTAGCTGTTTTCCTAATATTTGATATGCAATAACTCGGTTGCGCCCTGCAGGTCTCCTCAACAGTTCTAACAAGCCACAAATACATCTTCAATACTCAATTCTATTGTTAAAGGATAGCTTTGGAGTTCAAACTTCAATACTGTTGTAGGATCCAGCTATTATTTACCTTCAATTTGAAATTTTATTTTGTTTTAGAACTCGTATTTTTCTCTCTTATTTTCCATTCTTTCACCATTTATTTTCCTTTTTTTCCCTTCCTTTCTCTTTTTCTTCCTCCTAATATTTTTGAATTTTGAAACTTGCAGAAAAGTTACAAATAACTGAGTTTATACACTCAATGGACCTAGAAAATAGAACTCCTCAGTCCTGATGAACAACTTCCTGTATACATGCACATGATGTATACATGCACATGAAACACTGCAGTCCTATAGTATTCAAGAGCAACAGTTTTTCTACAAACTGGTTATTCATTCTGTTGTCTATGCTTTTTATTTGTAACAATTTAATTTACAATCTGTATGCTTTATCAACCGAGCTGGAATATGTATGTATAGTTGATAAAGCAACCTTTAACAGAATGACCTTTTCCTTTGTCTAAAATAATGTCAGTCATTGATCCTGTCAGTTATTGTAAAAAAATTTTGTGAGATCCTGATATGTGTGAGACTAGCAAATTAATTCAAGAACTATACAGTAGCATATTAATTCAACCAAAAAAAAAAGGAACTAGTAAATAAAACACTGTAAAACAAACAAATTTTCATAATTATTGATGTGAGAGTCTTACCACTAGAGCTGCAAAAGAACTGATGATGCCAAATATTAGAACCCCATTAACTGCACCAATGAAGCGCTGGCTACAGATTACAAATCAGGTCAGCTTCCTACCCTTAGAAATAAAACCTTTTTACCAAAAGAAAATTCATTATTCATTGGGGCCCTACACCTTTTATTTTCCTTTGGTTCTTTTTCCATATACCCTCAACTAATCTTACCAAAAGGTTATTAATTGTGAAAATTGATTAAGCTGTCTGATAAGATTTAGTGTACATTTTATGAAACAAAAAATCACAGGTTGAGATAAAGCTTTAAACTCCTGCATTTGTATACATAAGAGAATCTGTGACAAGTGAGATTCATATTATGCAAACAAATTTTTGGTCATGCAACATTACATTGACGTAATATCAGTGGAAATCGACTTCTATGATAAGCCAATGGCTCAACAATTGTTTTGTGTTCTTATTCAATTAGGTATAGAATATCATTCTCAATTGACAAGATGTGGTGGCAGTTTTATTACCCAATCTCAACCAGCATTACTTAACCTGAACAGAAGGATATAAGATGACAGAAGGTAAAGAAAGAGCAATAAAATTTGAAGAAAGTCACACCAACCTTCCAAAGAAGCATATGCCTCCAAAAACCAAAGAAAATAAAGTTGCACTTTCCCATCTGCAACCAAAATGCTAGTATCAGCACCTAACAAGCATCAGAGAGTTTACTAGGAACACAAAAGTAAAGTATGGTCATACAACTACAGATCTGGGAGGCAGAAGACCAGGGAACATCTAGGAATAATTGAAGGTAGAATTAGTGACTCATACAAGGGAATTCCAAGAAAATTTGTCAATATATCTGAAGAACGAGCTACATAGGCAACAAGGAGTGCATAATGGATGAAGATGTACGACCAACTGCAAGAAAATGAGAATCATTGTAAAAAGATTTACAAAATAATCCAAATGAAATTTGCCAAGACCATATCAAGTATGCATTCAGAAAATTTTAAGGGTCAGAAAGAAAATATCAACTAGCTAAATTTAAATATACATCCATAGAAAGAAGTGAAATTGCAAGATGAACAAGGATATATAGGTTTCTTATAATTTAATTATTATTTTGTTTATTTTCATCGGATGTTGGTCGTGCAAAAATGTAATTGTGCTAATTATTAAGTTTGTAGTTCCAACTTAGGGTGATTTAAAAGCCATGAAGCATTAACTGCTTCCGCACGTTGACTTCTTATAGTTCACATGCATTCATTTGTCAAGAGATGATGTATCATATATGAACCTACCATACAATTTGAACTCCTGCTGTCCCTAAAGTTCTCCTGGCCATTGATACCTGAAATTAATCAAGATCAAGGTACTAATTAGCTAAATAAATAGAATAGAAAGTTAAATAATGTCAGAACAATGAAATTTTAAAGAGTGAACACATTGCCTATTATTTCTTGTACTCATAAAGATTATGCATTCTTATATAAATATCCATCTTTTTATACATATCTATAATGACGACAAAAGGAATCCTTCACTAAATCAGGCTTCATGTAACCTAAAGTAGGAACTAGGATGCAGAATTCAACAAGAAGCTAACAACGTTGTTTGCGAGAATGTAGGTATCTATTCTTTTAGGAAATTAAAAGAACTGTACTTCTGGATAAGCAAAATTGTTGCAGGCATATACGACTAAGAAGAAGAAACAATTACCAGTGATACACCACCAGAACCTAGTTCACACATCGTGTTGACATTTACTTCAGCAATAAGCAAACCTGTCACAACCTGCAGAGATTTTCATCAGAAATGCTCATGTGGGTTCTTCCTTGTGTGTGTTGAATTTTTGAGCTGGCGAGGCAGAGAAAAAATTATATTCTGAAGGTTTTCTAGTCAGTTATATTTTTTCCACAATGGCAAATTTTGGTACCATTTAGTAAGACATTTAATTTCTCTCTCACTCATAATCAACCCCAATAATTTGAATACTGACTCTTGAGTTATAATTTGTAGATTATACATAATCGGCAAGGATTATTACCATGAATACCCAACAGACAATGCATGTAACTGCAGAGGCTAAAAAGCCTGTTTCTTGTGTCACTGCAGGAAGTGCAAGGATCCCTGCACCTACCTGTGACATTTCTTTGCAAATGAGGAAACGGTGGCACTATGAACTGTCAAAGCTTTTAAATGAATAAAAATAAGCACAAACAGGAAAAAAGAAAACTTTGTTACAAGTAAAACATCTATAAAATATTGAAGAGAAAGGGGGCACAGAGATTCTAATCTTCACTAGTGAGAAGCCTTATCTTGAATAACTTTCAAAACAAAACGGCATTTAGGGCATATCTTAAACATTTACATGAAGACACGGCGGAGGGTCGATTACTTGTGGGGGTACTAGTTTCAAGAAATTGTATATATAATGATATATAATATTTTAAATATAAAAGAACAGGTTGTAACCCCTCTAAAAGTTGTAAAAAATTCTATATATAATGTAATATATAGTATTTTAAATATATAAATATTATAATTTAACCCCCATAATTTTTTTCCATAATTTTCTCTTTAGCCCCCAATAAAGATGTTCTAGCTCTGCCCCTGCATGAAGATGCCATTGTTCAACTCTAGTAATTATATATTCTGATACAAATCTATGAACTTTGATGCTCAGACATGATAATATAATAAATAAGCAGGCTTCCATGATTCCATGAAAGGTTCCTGCAATATTGTAATGTATATGTGTTAGAAATAAATTACTTTATTTTCTACTGTGGAGTACACTGATTTACAAAAGTAGTGACTGTCATACTTAAACCATCTCTAGTTACTGTAGAGTTTGATTCCTACTCTTTGATTTGCTTTCAAAAGCCAGCCATTGCATTTGGCAACATTTTAAAGTTATTTTACTTGGGGTACAATAGAAACACACACAAAATACCCCGTGGAGCCCATACACATGCAGATATAGTAAAATATAAAATTGGAAAAATGAAAACGAGAAATACTGGCGCACCGTGGTGCCTGCAACCAGGAAAATTGCACTGTATAAGCTTCCTGCGAATATTAACACAAGGCAAAAGTTAATAAAATAAAATAAGGTCAAATAGCAAATGTCCTTCAACTTTGACACTTTGGCAAATAAGTCCTGTAATTTCAATTTTAACAATTAATCACTTCAACTTCAATTTTCAGTAAGTAAGAAATAGTCTTAACTATTTAAAATGTCACAACTTTAGAAGTGCTAATTAAAATTTTGATTACATAAAATAAAAAAATACTTAGAAATATACTTGTTGAATCCAGTTTGATCAAATTTCAATTTAATTTATCTGTTTTCTTTGCTTTCTTTCAATTTTTATTGAATGGGATTATTTGCCACACTTTCAAAGTTAAGTCAGTTAATTGCCAAAACTAAAAGCAAGGGAGTTCATTTGTAAAAGGATCAAAGTTGAAGGAATTTTTTGCATTTTAGCCATAAAAGTACATAATGGGAGTTTTACCATGAAGAACAATAATAATAAACAGGACAGGATTTCACAATGGCAAATGTAAACAGAAAGAGAAAGGGGCGAGGAACACCAACCAGGTTCCCTCTTCAAAGTGGCTTGGTTGAGGTTTGAGAAAAGCCGCTCGATTTCGAGTTCTTCTTCTTCTTCTTCATCCTGGGGAGATTGGGACTGCCTCTGCAAGAAGCATTTATGGGGATTTCTCCTCAAAGGGCAAGGAAAACGAGCAGAAGAAGTGAATGGGCTGTGTTGAAGTGTTGTTGTTTGGTGAAAAGGAGGAAGCTTCCATAGTAGCTGCTGCTGCTTTCTTAGTGGGATTACAAGAGATTTTGGAAGCTGAAAGAAAGGAGGAGGAAAAGTAGAACGAGAAGAAGACAACATCGCTACTATTTTATGGTATTTTTTAACCTCAATTGGCGGTTCTTTTGTAGTGGGACAACTGAATAAAACAGAACCATGCTTGTATGTTGCCGCTGCCTGCGAGAGCAGGAACCCAGGGCTCACGTCCAGCACCTTTTACGATAATGTGGGCCATGAGCAATCTCCACTTGTCTCTTCTTCTTTTTCTTGTTTGTTTTTTTTAACTGCCAAAGTGTTTTTGAATTAATCTCTTGATATTAAATTGAGTAAATTAATAATTTATTCTTTTAAATATAATATTTTAATTTAATCTTTTAAATTTAAAGTATTTTAATTTAATTTTTAGAAATTTATTTTTTTAATTCAAATTTTTTAATTAAAAATTCTAATAATTTTACTAAAATAGATTGAATTGTTAAATATCAACATATTTAAAAAAAAAATTGACTCGTTTAAAAAAAAGATAATTTATTTAAAAAAATAAATAATTGTTAGTTTACTTTTTTTAAATGTAATTGTAATTATTATAGTGGTATTTAATATTCACATAACAATTTATTAACAAAATTATTAGATCATAGTTAATTAAATCAAAATTGATTTTTAAAGAATTAAATTAAAATATTTTAAATTTAGAGAGGTACTATATTTGAAGGGTGATATCATTAATTCTTTTAAATGTATTCATCTGCTATATAAACTCTTCTGAGTGTTTCTTTAAGCCCCCAACTCACTAAATCAACTTTTTTTTAAAAAAAAAAATATTATATCAAGCTGACCATGGTGCAATTAAAGGTATAATTTTTTAATTTTATTGATTTTTATATCGAATAAAATAGAAAAAATTATTAATTGGTACTTAAATGCTTATTTAGAGTCATGCCTTATTTTTTAGAAATTTTATTTTTTATAAAAAAATTATTCAATTATTTTATTATAATCATAATATAATAATTAGATTTTATAATTAGATAACTATTTTAATAAGGGATAAAAATATATATAAAAAAAGAATGAACAGTACGTAATATTATCTAAAAATATGGTGTTCCAATAGGTATCAAAGAATAATTAAGTATGAAACATGAATTGATTAAATTTAATTTACTTATATAATACCAATTTCAGTTTTAAAAAAAAATTAAAGTAAATCTAATGTGTTCATATTGGATTTCTATCCCTTCTCATTTCTACAAGTCCATAGTTGAAGAAAATTATAATATAATTAACTAGATAATTAAAAATTAAACATGAAATAATTAAAGAGAATTATAACTCAACTAATTAAAATATATATATATATATATTATTCCCTTGATCTATCCTTAAAATTGAACTAAAGCACCCATATTACTAAATTCAGATTAAAAAGTATAAATTAATTTTAGGTGTTTATTAGATTTTTGTAAAAAATAATATTTTATACATATTATTTTGTAGTCTTTTAATTTTAAATATTATATTTAAATAATTATAACAAAATATATAATCATTATATAGATATGAATAAAAATTATTTCACCACAGGATTAGTGTTAATAAAAGCTATGAATTATGAGAATCAAATTAGTTACTCCATTGGAGTAATTTATAAATGTGTCTATTTTGTTAAAATTAATCTTTAATCAGAATAATCATTATTCATAACATAATAATGAAAAATGATAATAATAAATATGACTATTATGTAATAAGGTGTACACTGTTCAACTTACACTTAAAAAAATAAAATAAAATGAGCAAAATTAACATATTTCAAACTAAATATGATTTATTAGTGAAGAGATTTTAGATTTAAACTTTTATACTACTATTTGTAAAAAAAAATACTTTCTCAACTATATTTTTACTTGTTAATGTAATATTCTCCTTAATATATTAATTGTAATATATTATACTCTTAATTATTATAATTTACTCAAATTACACTCATCATTTAATTGAATATTAATTTTAATAATTATAGTTAATATGTATTAGTCATGTAATAAAAAAATAAAAATAAAAAAAATAAACTTATTATGAAAAATTACTTAAATAGCCTAAAAGCAAATCAAGATGACGTCTTCTTTCTCGCTCTAGCTGTTTATATACAAAAGCTTTTATATATATTGTCCTTTTAGTTAACTTTTGAAATTTGGATGATTTACCCAAAATACAAAATAAGAATGTAGTTAACTTTTAGATGAACAATATCTCTTTCACTTTTGGCTCCTTAACCTACAACCCAGAAAATTAGCAAATAAAAAAAAATTATCTCTTTTAATTTTGTTTCGTTCCATACATGCACATTTTTTTCAGGCATATCAATTTGCACTTTTCACATTTTCCATTGAATTAGATAATGTAATTAAAAACTTTTAGATAAACAATTTCTTAATAAGCATGTTTGTTTTGTCTGTCAATTTTTACTAGTATATATTAATTAAAACCATTGAATTTAATACCAAACTAAATGATATGGTACAAATTGACCAAACTAAATGGTATGGTACAAATGGATTAAATTATGGTTGTTGAGAATGTATGTATTATAATTAATAGACAAAAAAATATTACAATGATAAAGAAATTATAAAAAAATATAAATTCTAAACAAAATTAAGAGAATTAAATACATGGACATATAAAATAATTATTCTAAAAAACTTTAAAAAAGTACATTAAATTTATTTAGGTTAAAGACAAACAGATTCGCTCTAATTTTAGATTTGGTCAGATAATAGTAATACATTTATTTTCAGTAAAACTTATCCTAATTGACCGGTTTAAACTAATACGTTGGCTTTGATCTTTGCTCATCTCTGTTTTAGTATGATTTGGAGTTTTTTTATTATTATTGTGAAATGTGTTTTTATTTTTATCTAATGGCCATATAAAAGTTAAATTAAAATTGTATTAAAAATTATTTATAGCTTTATTATAAGTTACTTTTAGTTTTTTTTTTTTGTGTTTGAAATGTTTTGCTTCTTTCTTTTTTTAACTTTTTAAAGTAAATCACATTTTTTCTCCAATATTATTTAAACTACACTCCTCTCCATTTATATATATATATATATATATATATATATAATTTTATATAATTTTTAAATTTTGTTTAAATATATAGTTTTATTTAAATCTTTTTACACACATATCTCTCTAAACTGTTTTATTCACATGTGAAAAAATCAAAATTAAGATGATTAGTGGAGATCATAAAATAAAAAAAGATAATGGTAATTTAAACAAGCGTTAAAAGAAATATTGTATTTATTACTCTTCTGAAAATATTTAGCAATCAAATAAATTCCACATATATATTATAAAGTTCCTCTATAAAAAAAATATATAATTTCTTATAAAAGCTACACGTCACTAGAGTCTGGGTGTACCAATGAGAATCTAAAAATTGGAAAGAAACTAAAAAATAAAGAAAAAATATGGGAAGAAAAGGAAAATAAATATAAATGGGAAAAAGAAAATAAAGGTTTCTTTTTTTTTTTTTAATTTTCAGATCTCCAATTTCTCAAAACCCTGATTCTGCCAAATTCAGTTTGAGCCTCGAAAAACCTATCCTCTCTCTTCCACCTCTAACTTCTCAACGATTTTGCCATTCAGCGTTGATCCCTCCATCATCATCATCGACGCTATTTCCCCTGACACCAAAGGTTGGTTCCTCTACTTCCTCCTCTGTATCTGAATTCTCTTTTTTCATTCCGTTCTATGATCTTCATCGAATTTGCTGCTATTTTGATTGTCGGAGAATTTACTTTTTGTGTTTGGTTTCGATTTCGTGCAATCATTGAATTTGTTGATTCGAATCCCACATTCTGAGTTATCGAATTGGCTGTATGGAAATTGGGAATTGTGGGTCTGTTTGGATTGGTTTTGTTAAATATGGATGAAGTATAATGGATCCTAGAGGGCGCATCACGTACGGGAACCTTGGTGGCTGTTTTTTTTTCCTCATTCGGGGATGATTACGGATTTTTAATCTTACGGATATCAATTTAATGTGGATTTGCGGGGTTCTCCTAATGCGCAATCATTGGCAATCTGTTTATTCTGTCGTAAATGCGGAAATTTGTGTGCTTAAATATACATATTTTATATTGGGGCATTGTGGTAACGTGACTGATTGCTAAACTTTGAATTTAAAAAATAAATAAATAACGAGTCTGATACACAAGAAATGTTGGGAATGAGTTATGGGCCTTCTGGTTTGTTTTTGAGTTAGACTATAAGTTTAGGCATCTATGTCCAACTGCTGTTTCGATTTTAGAAGAATACGTTTTCTCCCTTTTTGTTACTTATAGATTACTATTGAGCGTTGCAGCAATTTACGAGTTGCCTTTAGGTTCGCTGCAATAGAAAGTTCAGTTTTACTCTTTTTTTTTGTTGAGAGTGCACTCTTGCTGCTGATTCTTCCAAAATATTTATGTTCAATATGAATGGCGGTGGAGATGGCCATGTGTCAGTGAGTCAAATTTCAGGCCTGATTTAGGTAGTTTTCAGGAGATCCTAGGTTTGAACATCCCTACCATCATTGCTTTTAAAAAAAATTCAGGGCTGATTTTAATAGTGTATAGTTATATAATCCTAATTCATGTCTGAACACTGATGGAGGAATGGCTTATAAGAGGAGGAATAAGTGTGGATGTATAAATATTTTCAAGGTGAGCTCTGAAGTTCATTGTAGTTGATAGCTGGGAAGTTTATGTTTTTTAGAATATATAGCAATACCAATATGTATGAATTATGATCTAAAGTATGTATCATGGAGCTGATCTTATGTCTTGCCATTTAGGATTTTCTCTTTGTTTTATGGCAGATTGTTGAATTGTCTTGGGCTTTTACTATAATAATACTGGCACTACTTCCTATATTAATCGCATATTTGACAAAGGTGGTTGTGTATGGCTGGTATGATCTCCTGAGTTGCACTTTGGTTTCCTTATTCCTTTTCTTCTGGAATTACCTTACTGCAGTAGGAGTAGGTAATGTCTTTTTGCATCTAATGCTATTTTCTCTTCTTTTATGAAAAATACTGGAAGGAGAGTCTTTAGTTTTTAAACTGTAGACCATCCACATTTACACAGGAGAATATAAAGTAAATAATTATGTTATGTTTCTGTTTAGGTGAGTGTTCTTTCAACTAATGCATATAAAGTGAGGAACTCCATTGAAGACAGTTTTATTCCGGTCACTGGTTTTTTTTTTAATTCTTTTGAGGGAATTGGAGAACAGAGAGCTAGTATATTGGCTTCAGGTGTATATATTTACTAGCACTATCAACTGACGCCTGAAATAGGGTGTTACATAAATTCATTAATCTGTTGATTATGATTTTCAAAACCATGAGTTTAGGACCTGGTTACAGAAGAATGAGAACATTTGGGTTAAGACTAAGGCCGTAGGCGTGGAGTAATGGTAGGAGCAGAAAAGAGCTGGGATTTCAGGATTTAGATCATGGATTCTTCCGCTCAGCTGCAATTGATATTGCACTATAGTGAGCAGTGTGCACAGTAGTGCCTTATGCAGGGCAACCATTGTCTGTTGCGTCATGTGTGCCAATTTGTGAAGCACCCAGGGTATCAGCGTGGTCATATGCATGGATGATATGTTAGGTTGCATTGCTGATTTTTCCATTGATACAAATTCTTTCCTCAACGCTTTTCTTTTTAGCTCCGTGTGTTGTGAAATCAGTTTTAAGCGAAAGCGCCATTCTCTCTTTGCATTTTAAACTGTAAAATTGTTGGTTAAGGGAATAATTGTTTGAGATAAAAAATATTGGTGCTGGTTTGAGGTAGTAAAGGATGGACAAAGCATGATATATTGCATTTATATATTTGCTTTTAATAAATTAAGGAGGATAAAGTCTAATTAGGTTTTTATTGTTTGTTTTCTATGTTTTATTTACATTTCAAATTTAGCTGTATACTTGATTTAAGCTCTGCACTCATATCTGTGCGGAAATTCTTGTCTAGAGTATGTGATTCTTGCACTAACAGTTCCATCCTCTCAATACCCTTGGAGAGATATGATCAACTTGTGTTGCTCATCCTACTGTTCAAATTTAATTGAAAACTTCTCACTTTCTCAGTTACCATGTTCTGCCCTGTGCTTCTGGAGAGAATCTCATTTCCATATTATCAGATGAGTTTTGTTAAACTGTATCAATTGCTGATTAAAACAGCCAGCAATCACCATGCACATGAATGAAGCCAACCATAACTGGCATAAAACAGATAATGTGAAAAATTATTTTATTAATCTATAAAAGTGCAGAGAGATAGAAGTTGGAATGTCTAGGAAGTCCCTACCACCCTTCCTCTCCCTCCCACTCTTCTCCCTTGATTGGTCTCTACTAATTAAAACTTTTCTTTGAGGAGAATGAAAATCCAATTAGTTTTGTGGAATTATGTTAACATGTACTTTTCCTTGTTCGTTATGTTTAGCTTGGTGTACTTTAAACTAGGTTATTTCTGTTAGTCTTTGTTATCGTTTGCTTCCCTAAATAACTATTATTGACAAGATTCTACAGAAACCAGAAATATCTTGCTTGAGTATTGCTGTTAGTCTTTGTTCTCATTTCATCATTTGATGCATTAAATAACTATTGAAGACAAGATTCTACAGAATTTAAAACTATCTTGCTTGAATTTCTAACTAAGGATGAGTTTGCTACAATAATGTATGATTCTGGGTTTTTTTTTTTTTGGCTTAGTAATAAGATGATTATTATTTAACAATTAGCAATTGCCTTTTTGGGGAAAGGGGGGTTCTGAAATATCTGATATGTGCTACCACCTGTAAACTCTTATACTTCTTTCCTCACTGTCTTTCTCCATCCTGTAAGTGCATGCTTGCTTCCAAACAGATCCATGCATGTAAGTGGTAGTGTTGATGTTAACAGAAATACAAAATGTTACATAGTGGAGATAGTTTGATCACTTCTGATACCTGGGTAGGTTTGTTTTACGTTGTTACACTTTACGGATTTGTTGTTGTTAAAAAAGTTGTCTAATTTATTTCTTTAATGTTGCAGGGCCTTATTTGCCTTTTAAGATGTCTCCTGCATCCCGATCTAAGTCCAAAGACAAAAAGGCAGGCAAGGAAGCCCAGAAGGCTTCTGCAAAGGTTTCAGGATCTGGTAATGCAGGTGCTGCTATACCAGCTAGTGCATACAACCCATTATTGGGAACATTCCATACTCTTGAAATGTCACCACCGTCTTCTACTTCACCAATTCATTCTAATGGCCGTTTTCGGAACATAGATGAGACAGACGAGCATCCTGGGGGGTTGGTGGTAGCTGGCATTGAGTATGATTCTGTTTCAAATAATGATAGTTGGTCTGGTGAATCAGAGGACCATAAAGAGAAAACTTGTAATCCTCCTGTTCGACTGGAAGCAGTACCAGGAGCTGATAATGACAAGCGAGAGAAAATCCGCCAGAAGAATGAGAGAAAACATCAACGCCAGAAGGAAAGGCGAGCTCAAGAATTGCATGAACGATGCACTGGCTATCTTATGTCAAGGAAACTTGAGGTACTTTCTCAACAGCTTGTGGCAATGGGATTTTCTCATGAACGGGCCACAATGGCACTGATTCTGAATGAAGGAAGAGTGGAGGAATCCGTAGCATGGCTGTTTGAAGGTGGTGAAGAAGCAGATAAGCATAAAGATAAAAACATAGGTGGAGGTAATTTGAAAATTGACATATCAGAAGAGTTTGCTAGGATTGCAGACATGGAAACCAGGTATTGTTGTTCAAAACAGGAGGTTGAAAGAGCGGTTGTTTCCTGTGAGGGAGATCTTGAAAAGGCTGCATATACCTTGAGAGAACTAAAGTTGGATCCACCATCTGCTCCACCAAAGCCAGAGGAAACTGGTGATCCTCCTACTGTTAACAATGGTAAGCAGTCAGAAGGAATTGTGAATCAGAGCTCAAAACCACCAACAAAACCTATTCCTTCTCTTAATCAACTCAAAAAAGATGAGAAGGATTTTAACTACGCAAAGTCAGCAGTTATGATTGCAGTATCTTCAGAATCCAGTAATAAAAATGTGCAGCCTCTAAAGAGAATTCAACCCAAGTCGGAATGGGCAAAACCCCAACAAGCTCCTATACCAGCTGACAAAAGGTGGCCAAGTGCAGGATCTAATCCTTCTGTGTCTTATTCATTGGCATCACCTTTGCAGGTGTCAGCCCCACCTGCCAAGACTGAAGCTCGTTATATGGCTGTTGGAGGTGATTATAAGAACCTTCAGCCTGGAGTCACGAGGGAACCTATAATCGTGATGCAGCGGCCTCAAACTGTAAATGGAAAGCAGGTTCCAGCCACAAGCATTAGTTCATCTCCTGGAATTGCTGCAAGTTGGTATCCAACCAACAATGAGGTAATGAGGTCCAATGGCTTCTTGTCCCACACTCCTAGCACTAGAAGCCTCGGTGCGAACAATTATAGTTCAAATCAAATGTACCACCAACTTCATTATCAACCTCAGCAGCAGTTTGTCACTGGCAACAGCAATTCAGTAGATCTCCAAGCAACCAGTCGAGGAAATAGCATATGGAATAGAACAGGCGCTTCGCCAATGCTAGCTGCTGCTTCTTCTCTTGGTCTCTTTTCTGGGTTAGGATCAGCAGCCACATCTGGGGCTTCATCTCCGGTAGACTGGAGCACTGGAGGGTCAATGCAGTTTGATTATGCCAACATAGACTGGTCTTTGGATAGAGGTTTATCTTCACCAAGGTCAAATGCACTATGGCTTGGGCTCTCACCTTTCACAAAGAGTAGTAATCATATATACGACTCAAATACTTCTGGAGTGGTTGCTCAGCCTTCAATGAGATCAGTGCACTCAAATGGGAGCATTGTTCCCCTGCCTGGATTGCAAGATGGTGGAATAACTTCTGCTGAAACATCTGCTGGTTCTCGGGAGTGGAGTTCTCCATTTGAGGGGAAAGATCTTTTTAGTTTACCAAGACAGTTTGTTTCTTCTCCTTCTCTGTAGAATGAGAAGAGAGAAATGAAATGAAAGATAGACCCAAAATTGTGTGTGGATTTGATGTTGGTTGGTTATGATATGACACTGTTGATTGTTGGTGGTAAGCGTTCAGTGGGAGAAACAAGCGGTCCATCTAAGATTCCTTTTCTTGCTCGTCTGTGCTCACTTGCACAGTTAACATCCACTTCGCGTGCATATATATATTTTTTTAAGCCTTGGTCCAACAGCATTAATAAACTCAGTATTTGCGTATAGTTCAATATAATGGGCGGGGTTTTTGGGTAATTTGAACCCTGGCCAATACTTTGACACCTATATGAAAACATGAGTATGGATGTTCACTTTGAGGTGGTAATAATCTATTGGGTTAACTGTAAATAGTTAACCTTGCTTATTAATATATTCTTAGGTAAATTTAGTTTTTAAAATTTGTATAGATTAAGTTAATTATCAATTGACATCAAAGGTGAATAAATTTTACGGTAATATTATGAAAAACTTGATCTATTGCTCATATTGAAAATTTTCTTATAAAAATTTATTGGTTGAATTTTACATTAAAAATTTAATATGAGAATATCAATATGTATATGAAGACGAGGATATTTAACTTGAACCTCACCCTTAATTTTACATAGACCGGATCCCATGTAAGATTTTTTCAAAATAATTAACTTCTTCATTAGATCTAATTAGTTATTCTGATATAAACAATTAGTTCAATAGATGGTTGTTACCCTCAAATGGACATTCCTATCCACATTATATGATGGGTATTACTATTACAAAAATGTTATTTCAATACCACTTAATTTATATATTTTTTATGCCACTCTTACCATTATGAATTTAATATAAAATAATAATAATAATAATAATGGATGATATTTAATAATAGGCTTTAATTTTATTTTTGGTCCTCCTAATTTATCAAAGTTGCAGTTTTGGTCCATCTAGTTTTATTATGAACAATATAATCTACATAATTTCATCAAAGTTGCAGTTTTAGTCCCTCAAGATAAAATTAGGATGACCAAAATTGTAGCTTAGAAAAAAATGGGGAACAAAAAATTCAATTAAGCCTTAATAATAAATCATTATCTGTAAAAAAATGTATAAAAAATAAAATGAGAAGTGTGAAAATAAAAAAAATTCTTATTTATAGAACAAGCCTTGAAACTTTAGGGTGTATTTGGTTTCAGAGTGTGTTAGGGTTCTTGCTTCGAGGGAGGGGCCTCCTTAGAAAAACAAAAAAAAAAATTTGCTTAATTCATTGACTTCTCAGTTTTGTCCAATTGTTCCAGATAAAAGGTCCTACTAACAATAACTACTAATAATAGATTGTCTAATACAACTCCTACTAATCCTTTTACTTAGCAGTACTAGGGGTCTTCTTGTTGGTTTCTGATGTGGACTCTGCAAGTGAGTGATAGTTGGGTTGAGCTGGTAAAGGGCAATAGTTAGGCTGGGTCATAACATTCCTTCCCTCTTGGGTAATTAACTTGTCCTCAAGGTGAGGTTGCTGCTGTTTTCTGCTGGCTGTGCTGTGTTGCTTTTGTCTAGACAGGGCATATGCAACCTATGGCCCCGGTTTGTACAAGATGGTGTAATCATATCCCAAGGGGAGGACACAAATCTTAAATTACCCGAGAACAACATATGGGATGGCAGATGTAGCACTTAGTGCTAAAGCATCAAACCATTGAAGCGAGAATTCAAGAATAACTGATGTAAACATCACTAGTATATTTCTAAAGTTCTAATTAAAGGAAAGTACACTTGGAGTGTCTAAGCAAGGTAACATAGTAGGTGTTGTTTTCCACATCAACGCCAAAGCAATCCAGTTCTCCTGCTGCTGCAGTTTGGACCAAAAGATCTTGTTTACAACACTGGGTATAATCCATGCCAATGCTACACAAACACCACATACATGGATCTTTAGTCATCGTAGCTATGGGTGAAAATAGGTCCGCCAGCCTATCAAGAGTTTGCAGCCTATAGTTGACTGGCCTATAGTCGACTGGCCTGGCTTGACTTATCTTATTTAACAATTCAAGCAAGGCGAAGGCTTTCATATAGGCTTGTTTTACTATATAGGCTAAGTTTGTATATCAAAAGCCTGGCCTGTAGGCCTACAAGCCGGCATGTTTTATATATATATATATTTTTTTTTTCTAAATTTTTTTATATAACTAAAAGTCTAACATTTCTGCCATTCCCAAATAAAAGAATTTGTTCTTTAATTATGCCAGTTTATAAGTAATTTTTAAGAAAGTTCAATAATGTGCTCCATTAGATGTATAACTTAGTACATTTTAAGACAATATGATACAACATTATATGCTTACTTGGTATTTTACAAATACTATGATTTTCTACAGCTTGATGAATTTGTTCCTTTTGTTTTAATGTTATATATTCTTGAAGAGCTATATATACTGTTAATGCATGCTTTGTATGTTGTTTCTTTATTATTATTATTATATTCTTATTTTTCATGAGGTTAAGGATTATTAATTTTTTTTATTCATTCTCTAAATTTTAATTAATTTTTTATATAACAGACAAGGACAAAACTATTAGTTGTTGACCCAGTGGCTACTGTTATCTATTATTTCATCCTATTTCCTCTATCTCTATCTTTGCATATCAAATATTTGAATGAAGACAGCAACCCTGACAGGGAAATATAGCTTGTAACTAGAAGCAATAAATTTGTTAGCCTTTTAAAATGTCTAACACAATAAGAATTTATGTGAGACTATTTTGTTTTGCACCCCTATCTAGTAAATAAAATAAGAGTCCTTAACTCATCATTAATTAACACATATGAATCATTTAAATTAATATATTTGATTATTTTAAAAAAATGCCAATGCCCTGCCGTTGACCTTATAGGCCAAGGCTTATTTTTGGCCTTGTAGGCTAAGGCTTTTTTTTTTTTTTTTTTGCCTATTTTCTGATAGGCCTAAATAGGCTAAAAGGTCATGTCAAGCTTAGTGGCTTTTTGTAAATAAGACAGGCCAAACCTACTTTTTGGCCTACATCAGACTAGTCAAGACTTTGCCATGTAAATGACCTATTTCAACAAAGGCCTAGTCTACTTCCACAACTAACTGTATCTAGAGCACCATTGTTAATGCTAAAACCTTGGGCATAGAAACTCTCTTCTTATATAGTACAAATTATGCCAGAACTATTGACAGTGTTACTACAATCTTTGCCATTTGATAAACTCCGATGCTATTATACTTTACGCTGACATTAGCAAGCCCAATGGATAGAGACATAACAAATCCAAGAGTAAATAAAGTAAATAATTGAGGCAATTTTGAAGAAGGAGATGCATTTAGTACATCCACAATAAGCCAGATCACTACGTAGTGAATTGGTGTGAGGAATATAGGGAATTTGAAATTAATAGTTTTAAGCACCATTTTATTCATGAAAATAATACCAACTACAATCAGAAAATTGAAGGAGAGTGCAATACCAGGACCATAATTACGCTGATGTTGATGTTTTAACCTTTAAAGGAGCAAAATTCATTAAGGAGAGATGCTCCCAAGTCTTCCATAGCTCTTCCTTTTAAATGTTCTGCCACCACAGAGTTCAAGAAGTTCCTTGCATAATCAAACATATGTGGTTTGCAGAATCCATGGTAGAATTGGGTATATGTGAGAGTGGAAGTAATCGGAAGAGGGGAACATGCCTAAGGGTTCAAAGGGGATTTTGGGGAAGGTTGGGGAGTATTGGAATTGGGCATCTGAGAATGTCGCTTCTTGCAGAGTGGCTAGGCACACAACTTTTGTGAGGGTGGGGGTGTGCTGAATGGTGTTTTGAGGGAGGAGGTGAGCGGGGTCGTCCCCTCAAATTGTGGAAGTTCTAGGGTCAGCAAGTTGGTGTGGTTGCAGTTGGTCACCTATAGTTGGCGGGAATACGGCCGAAGGGTCTACTGGGGAAAGTGGTCGATGGGTTAAGGGGTTCTCAGGGAAAAGCTGCTAGTGCCATGCAGATTGTGGGTCGTTTAGGAAATGGTGACCCGATGATTGGGTATTGTGACGGAAAGCTGGGGGTTTAGCGATGGTTGAGTTGGCGCTTCGCTGGTGAGACTCATCAAATAGCTGAATCGCTAATGGCAACTAGTGGTAGTGAGGGATTCGCTGGAGTTCATCGGTAGGTGAAGGAAACGTGTCGAGATGGCTGGAGGGTGTTGTGGACTCGCGAATGACAACGAGTTGGGGTTGGAGGGTGTTTGTGGTTGCTGGTGGCTGGGGGTATTACTTGAGGCATGTGGAAGGACGAAGATGGGCTCGTGAGGTTGCTGAGCTTGAGGTTGAGGATGCACATTTTTTGTATGAGAAAGTGTTGCATCTCCAGTATCTAGTCAAGGATGGCGTCCGTTGGGTTGTTGCTAGTTTATCACTTGCCATGGAAGGCTGGTGAGGAATTTAATGAAAGCACCATTGTTAGGGATCCTGCTTCGAGGAGGGTCTCCTTAGAAAAACAAGGAAAATATTTGCTTAATTCATTGACTTCTCAATTTCGTCGAATTGTTCCAAATAAAGGGTCCTACTAACAATAACCACTAATAATAGATTAAAGTCTAATACAACTGCTACTAATCC
>JASKGM010000011.1:5319682-5334835 GCA_034509205.1 Ceratonia siliqua | reverse complement strand
TATGTTATAATGAATGTGTTTAAGGATGTTTTCAACTGTACACATTAATTAATCTATTCAATTATGTGTGAACGTGTACGTCGATTAATTTATTTCTTAGGTGCGAATTAAAGTAGTTTGATAATGTGGCCCCCATTATTATTGGAATATGTGATAATATGCATAATCACAAATTATATTTTTGCCTCCATAATTAGACTAATTTCTTGATATTTGTGACCCTCATCCTAAATCTTGTTGAATATCGGTTGAACTAGTTGAGTTGGTTTAAATTTTAAAATATGAAATATTAATATGATAATAATATATATATATATATATATATATATATATATAAAAGAGAAAAATACAATCTACCTGCGTAATTAGATGCGTGTACAAGTATCTAAGATTGAATAAATGAATAATGTTTTTCTAATTAATTCCGTGTAGCTATCAAGTTTAAATTTTTTGTGGCTAGAATAGTTATGCTTATAAGGTTAGCATTACTCTTGCTGTCAACCGTTGGGGGACGTTATACTCTTAAGCTAATGAAGAATTTTCTCTTTGCACTAAATAGCAAAAAAATGAAAAAATGAAAAACCTGGAAAGCATACAAAAAGAAGATTGCTGACTGGACAATGAAAATACCAGATGATCCAAATCCCACATAAAGTAACTTTCTATAAAAATATGTAGGTCCTAGTTAGATAGTCATATTCTTACTAGTTAATACGTGTTAAGTTATATATTGGGCTAAACAAAGATAATGGAATTTTAATGCCATGAAGCATGAAACCCCTATTGAGATAAGCTTGATAAGCTTTTTCCCATACGTAATAGCAAAGGAATATACCTGCTATAATAGAAAAGCCTGCATGTTAGATACCAAATAGTAATGGTTCAATAGCTGAAAACCGTAATAAATTTTATACTTTATCAGATTATGGGCAAATCCCAGTTTCCATTTGAGTATTTTCTTTCCTTTTCTTCTTTGTTTTGGCCTCTTTTCTTCAACTCTCTGTTTTGTCTTCTAGTTTCCTTTTTGTCGTCTTTATTAGATACCTATAGCTATTCTGCACGGTTTTTTTCTTCTTGAGTTACTGTTACTGTCCCCAGCTCTCGACAAATTTCCCTTCCTCACGAGTAAAACATTGATAGAAAAGAAAGAAGTGAGGGAGAAGGGTCCAAATAAGAAGAGGATACCATTAATGTGAATTTGTTTTGCTGGCGACTGGCAAAGGAAGTGAACAATACAAGCATAACAATCACATGGGATCAGGTTCCCTTATGGCTCTCACCCACCCAACAGGACCATTCTCATTATTCTTTTTTTCATTTTTTTTATTATGTATGCTATACATTCATTCAGGTTTTAGATAAATACTGGTAAGTGTTAACATTGTATTTTGCTAAAATAAATTGCAGAAAAGGAAAATTAGGTAGATGTGATTGTATTAGGCCAATATTTGTCTGGTTGCAGTGTAGTCGTTGGTGGGGTTCTCATAAATTATCGAAAGCTCTCGCCTTTTCTGCATCTTCAAGAGCCAGGTACACTGTTTATACCATGCGATTATCAGCTTTCCTTCCATTTCTTCTTATCTTCATAAATTTCGAGTATATCTTCTCTCTCTCTTCAACTACCTGCCTCTCCGTTTTTCTGTCCCTGCACTTTTCGCTTTTTCTTTTTCATATATATATCCATCCATTATACTCCGGTTACATGAATTTCAAGCTCTTGTGTAGGATATTGCCCTGTGGAGCTTGTGTGGTACTTGATTACTTGATCTGGGTTTTTGTTATTTTTTCTCAGCATCCCTTTAAGTCATAGTGGTAGCTGCATAGTCTTTCAATTAGTTCAATTCTTCTAGAGAACTGAAAATTTCCCTCTGCTTCTTTTATACTTTTACAAGGTGGATTTCTGGGATTTTTTTGTCCTGATTTGAGAGTGGACATTAAGGTTTAGTCGGGGTTTTCGTTGTGTTGCTGGGCCTCGGTAATTTTAATTTTTGGGGGTTCATTAATTCATAAGTTCCTTTTTCTCCCATTTGTACAGTTGTAGAATAATTTAAGTCCTGTCTGTTGTATTCCCAGAATTATGCTTTGGCCAAAGTCTAAATTTTTCTATTCTGTAATGTTGGAAAACTGTTCCTTGTGGTGCTTTGTAGTGATTTTCTAACAGAGGGTCTTCAATTCCCTTTTGGACATTGATTCTTTTATTACCAATCTAGTCTCTAATAATAATAATAATAATAATTTCTAGAAGGATGCAGTGTTAATTTTCTTTTTTGATTCAAATTTGAGCCCAAAGCTGTGGTGGGAACAATCACTTGCTGGAGACTGTTAGACTGAATTTGAGGTTATTCCTCATCCTACTCTGTAACCTAAATCCAGTGTAAAACAGTTCCTTCGATATTGAAACAAAACATTGTTGATTTAAGGCATTGGGTATATAAATGCGAGGTTGGTCTTTTACAAGATCTTGCTCTTATTTTATATAAAACATGGTTCTCCTGGTTCTCTCTGGTGCACTGCATTACTGGTTGAAATTGGAATCTCTGGGAAGTTTTATTGTATTTGCTCCATAAAATAATTCCTACTATGGTAGGACGATGTCTGAAAGATGTATACTAAAAGTGAATTGGTGACTTTTTGCTGATGACATTGTTAGGCTTCAACATTAATGTTTTGTTTGAACATAAGCTCCAGAAGCATTTCCTAAACACTCATCCTAATTGGGCGCACAAAATTTTTCTTAAATTTTATTTTCATTTATCCTTTAATTTGTTGATAAAATTTAGTTAGGATCTGAGTTCTGCGATGCATTTCAGGTAGAATCCATATAAGTGAGTAAGAGTTCAATTTATCATAAAGTTCAACAGCCACTGAGGATGAGTCAGCCTAAAATCAAGCGCCGAGTGGGTAAATATGAGGTAGGGAGGACCATTGGTGAAGGAACATTTGCAAAAGTGAGATTTGCAAGGAACTCAGAGACTGGGGAGCCTGTGGCTCTCAAGATTCTTGACAAAGAGAAGGTTCTCAAGCACAAGATGGCTGAACAGGTATTTTGAGAATTATTATTTGTTAAATATTGCTTTTTCTTGCTTTGCATTCCTTCTCTTCCTCTCCATTTCCTATTATTTCATTCAGTTTGCAGACCGCGTACAGATTTATGTCATAATTGCTTCCTCATATCTTCCAAACGCTTTCAAGATATTGATAAATCTGGCATTTCTTGAACATAGTTTTAGGTGGGGGGATATAGACTTCTGGTTATTCTTGGTTCTTTGTATGGGAACTTTTTGTTTAGCATATATCTTCTTTAACAAAAGCTGATTTAGACCATCACATGATGAAGTCAAATATCTTGTATGTTTTTTCATTGCACTTTTACAGATCAGGCGGGAAATAGCAACAATGAAGTTAATCAAGCATCCAAATGTTGTTCAGTTATATGAGGTCTCTCTCTCCTCTCTCTCTCTCTCTCTTACTCGCGTGCACGCACACACACACACCCTCTTGTATCTTGTTTTCCTTTTTTATAAATAAATTCTTTTTTTTGGTATTTGGTTCTTGGAACAGATAAATCTAGACTCAGCCTGCTGAAGGAAAAAAGTGATATTAACTCTTCTATTTGACTAAATATTATTGTTGGCCTTCTCCATTATATCCTTGTTGCATGTATTCATCTCTTTAGTTTCTACAAAACCTGAAGAATTTATGCTTTTCCTAAAAGCAATAGGTAATGATTGAGTATAGAATTTTCCAAAACTCAACTGCTTTTTCACTATGATTTTTATTACCATTCTAGAGATTTCTTCGAGTATCCTGACAAAATATTCAAAGCCACAGGAGGCTATGAATGGTCTTTTGATTGTTAACAATAGGCTCTTCCCCGATGAAGTTATAATAATATGGTGCTGGCATATTTGTTTTTCATCTAGCATTTTTCCTCCAGTCTGGACTATCCAACTATACAAACATTAATTGATATAAGTCATAGGAACTTATTATATAAAAAATTAAAACCATGACTTGAATCCAACAAATTTTCAACACATTGTTTACTTTGTTGCTAGGTTTGATTCTTGATAGTGCATGATACTGAATTACATTATTTGTTTTCAGGTCATGGGAAGCAAGAGTAAAATATATATTGTTTTGGAGTTTGTGACTGGTGGGGAGCTATTTGACAAAATTGTGAGTAAATAAATTTCTGTAGGTCCTGTTTATATGGTAAATTTCTTTCATTTTCAATTGGCTCAAGAAATCATTTTGGGGAAAAGGAAAAAAAAGGTGACATACTGGGTCATATTTGTGGTTCACCAACAGTGTTTAGATTATGATACTATAGTATTGTTTGTCCACCATAATAGGTTGCTTGTCCATTCCTTCTATCCTCATTATTATAGATAGGTTTGCGTTAGTTCTTAGTCCATAAATATTATCTTTGTTGAAGTGGAAAAAGTGTTATCTTCTAATTGACTTTTTGTTGTGAAGGTAAACCATGGACGGATGAGTGAAAATGAAGCACGCAGATATTTCCAGCAGCTTATAAATGCTGTTGATTATTGCCACAGCAGGGGTGTCTACCACCGAGACCTAAAGGTAAGACCTGTTCTCCTGTCTTTCCTAATATATGGTGCTAGAACAGTTTATTTCACTTTGATATAAGAATAAAGAATCTCTTACATTGTTTTCATCCTTATTCATCATATTTTGCAGCCAGAAAATTTGCTATTAGATGCTTATGGCAACCTTAAGGTTTCTGATTTTGGGTTAAGTGCACTCTCCCAACAAGTCAGGGTAATCATGTTTAGAATTTGAACTTGTGTTTAAAGTGTTATTGTAGACTTGATAAAACAGCTTCAATGCTTCTTAAGAGGGTCATGTTGCATCTTACAAGATGGTTGCATTGACAGGATGACGGACTGCTCCATACTACATGTGGAACTCCAAATTATGTTGCTCCTGAGGTGAAGACAAACGCCATGTCATTCTACTTTCTTGTGCATTGTATAACAAAATTCATAAATTTAATATCAAACCTGTAACAATGTACTCTTGCTACATAGGTCCTTAATGATAGAGGCTACGATGGGGCAACTGCAGACTTGTGGTCATGCGGGGTGATTCTCTTTGTATTGCTTGCAGGTTACTTGCCTTTTGATGACTCTAATATTATGAACCTGTATAAAAAAGTGAGCATTTCGTGAATTCTTTTGCACAATTTTCCTGTTGTCCTTTGTTTTCTTTTTATTACTTTCATTTTCTTGATCCACAGATCTCAGCTGCTGAATTTACTTGCCCCCCTTGGCTTTCTTTCAGTGCCAGGAAACTGATAACTCGAATCTTGGATCCCAATCCCATGACTGTAAGATATAGGCATTTGACTTTCTTTCTGCTTCTTCCTGTGTAAAAATGCATATTTGTTCTGAAAGTAAAAGTCATTTTACATATAATGAATTAAAATTTTGTATACTGTTTTTGTGGTTTCCAACGATCACTGTGGGCTAAGCTTTGACTCACTGGCATCTGCATCAGCTTGATTTTATGATTACATAAGGCATGCAAGTATACCTTTTAGAACCATGTCTCCCCATCCACAACAACAAAAAGGGAAAAGAAAAAGATATAAAAGAGTAAAACACAGAACTAATTGTCAATCTTGTTATATTGTTATGGCTATTGTTTTAGTTATCTGTGCTATTTAACTTTTGGTCTACATTTCTGATTTACCCTAACTGTATGGCAGCGTATCACTATACCTGAGATTCTAGATGATGAATGGTTTAAGAAAGATTATAAGCCTCCAATTTTCGAGGAGAAAGGGGAGACCAACCTTGACGATGTAGAGGCAGTCTTTAAAGATTCTGAAGTATGTTAAAGATGATCAGTAATATAATTATGGTATTGGCTTTCTGTAAGTGATGTAATAGTTGTCTTATATAAAAGATTTTGCCTATTTTCACAGGAGCACCATGTGACTGAGAAGAAGGAAGAACAGCCAACAGCCATGAATGCATTTGACTTAATCTCCATGTCCAAAGGGCTGAACCTTGAAAATTTGTTTGATATAGAGCAGGTTCACAACTTTACATGACAAGATACTTTTGATGAACTATCATGAACCTATATTCATTGAATGAGCACCAATTGATTTTCTATTTAATTATCATGCATAAGGAATCTGGTTGGTATAGAGAAAATATTTCTGTAGATCAAGGGAAAATGTGGAGGTGAACTTGTTCATCTCATTAGATATTCAGAGTTTTATTAATTACTCACGAACCCAATATACAAGTGCTATACTTTTATCCCAGAGTGTGCATTTGTCATGTAATTTAAGTATAGGAAAAACATGTAATAATACCAAGTTATGTGAATTCAACATAGGAACTATTTTAGCTTTCTGGGTAGATAGAAAACTAGTTAACTTTTGTGAAAACTAGAACCTAATTTGGATAGGAGCTTTCCTTTTACTGGGGCCAACTTGAGTAGATTATGAAAATTCTTGCTTTAGTTACTGTTTGGTTTTTATTCTTATGTCATTGACTGCAGGGATTTAAAAGGGAAACAAGGTTCACATCCAAATGCCCTGCCAATGAGATAATCAACAAGATTGAAGAAGCTGCAAAACCTCTTGGTTTTGATGTGCAGAAGAAAAATTACAAGGTAATCCAAACTTGTGCAACTTTACTATGGACTTGCATTCAAAAAACTAGATCTATGGTTTATTTTCATTTTGAAATACTGGCAGATGAGGCTTGAAAATGTGAAGGCCGGAAGGAAGGGAAACCTTAATGTTGCCACAGAGGTACATGACATCAGTTTGTTATATAGTGAAGTGGAACATCATTTGTCAAAATATTGTATTTATGTTCTCTTTCATTTTAAGCAGGTATTTCAAGTGGCACCTTCTCTTCACATGGTTGAGGTGCGGAAAGCAAAAGGCGATACATTGGAGTTCCATAAGGTATTTTTCCTTTTCATTTTGGGAGTATTTCATTTTATTAGGGCCTGTTTATTTGGACTTATAAAAAAATGTCTTTCATACTTTTCTTTTAGAAAGAAAGTATTTTTTAGAAGTAAAGGTTGTTTTGTGTTTAGATGCAATAATTAAGAAAAAATCTTGAATCAGAAAATGAAATAACCTTCTCTCTCATCTATCAACTTCTCATTTTGAAGGAAGTCAGAAATTTTAACTTCTTTCAAAGGAAGAAAAACTTCATATTTTTTACTTCTCCTTTTGGGAGAAACCAAAACAAATAAACCGTTTTTTAAGAATGACTTATTTTTTGATAAAAAGTTACTTATTCTTAAAATAAGTCCATACAAACAGGACCTTAGTCTTTGATGGGAGATGGAGTATCAGCATTAGCCATTTTATCTACCAATAAGATTTGTTTCTTTTTTGTTTGTTTTCTTCTAGTTTTTTGCTAATGATAACAATGAGAATTCTTGGCTGTCTGGTTTGTGCTGCCTATTCGTATGATACTATGATACAAATCTGAATAACTCCAGCTTTTATGAACAATCATTCTCCTTCCTGTGTTCTTTTCTGTCTTTCTTCTTTCTGTATCTTAATAAAGATTAGCCTGAAGCTCAGTTTTATTAGTCCAAATATCATTCCGCAAGAAACTTTCTGTGTTCTATACACCATAAAGCGGCACTTAAAAAAATAGCTGCGTTTGTGTTCAACACATGTCAAATGCTTGTATCAAACATGATGCGATACTTCAAATAACACATGGACACTTTAAATTTTGTCATGTCTGTGTAGTGTCTATGCTTCTTTGTCCATACCTAATGTCATCCTTAGATTGTTGGTCAAATCACAGCTGCAAGGTCTATGATTGTAAAATAATATCAGAACAATGGAGATTCGATACTCATACTTTCAAATCTAACTGAAAATGTTTTTTTTTTTGTTTCACCCTCCGTACAGTTCTACAAAAATCTTTCCACGTGCCTCGAGGATGTTGTTTGGAAAACCGAAGATGATATGCAAGAACATAATTGAAACCGATATCATTATCAAGTGTAATTTCTTGATGCCTATGTTCTACCATTTTCCAGTTTCCTCATTTGATTTTCCCCACAGCTCTCTTCTTGTAGCTTTAGTTGGACATATGCTGTCATATTGCTTTCTAGGTTATTATTGTTGGAAGGCATGCACAGATTATGTAAGATATTTGCTTATCAACAGTTGAATTGTGTTCATGAAACAAGAAATTTAAGAACAATCTGTAATTGTATATATCTCTTCTCCTTCTCTATAATAATCTATTTTCCATTTGCTGCGATCTTTTCATCCAGCAATATGGTAAGCTCATTTCAGCAATGGAAAGTGAAAATTTCAAAACGGCATCTCATAATTCTATTTAGGTGCTGCAAGACGTAATGTATTTTAAAACAGAATCTCATGTGATTTGTTTTTTTCATGCCTTACACAATTTTCAAAACACTGTCTTATAATGGCACTAGAAGAGAAAGTGAAATTTCACGAGGCACTGTTTTGGAATACAGTATTCCTGCCCTCCCTTGGATCCGTCCTTGGTGAGGAGTGGTGCTATTACAGTTTGAACATTATTCTGAGAGGCAAATCAGCAAGAAAGATTTGAAGCAATCTATTATCTGGCATATTTGTTTTTCTGTGACATGCTTATCTTTATGCTATGGAGAGGATGGAGCCAGCCACCTTATCCTTATCTGGTGGCTTGACAATAATCACTTTACAAAGATATTAAACTAGCTCAATTTCCTACTTTGAAGTAATAATGAAACATATAAAAAATTAAAAAAAGTGAATAATTGATAATATCTATTCACTAAAAAAAATAGCTCACAAAAATTGTTTTCTTATTATTAAGTAATAATGAAATACATATAAAATTGAAAGAAAAATTAAAATGTATGTTAGTTATTGTTAGTTATTAATTTTTAAAAATAGCAAATTGCATACAAAGAAAAAAAGAAGAAGAAATACTATAATATTTTGTCGCTTATCTTATGTTTTGGTTTATAATTAAAAATTATATAATAAAATTGTTGGTTAATGTGTGACATTAATTGTCTTGTAATAATGGTTCAAATAAGGGTCGAATCACAGCCAAAATATAATACTTGGACTGATATAATTAAGTAAAAGAAATTGTACCTAAATTAATGATTATAATTTTTGACCTAGTAATAAATGTTCAACAACAAAAAATCTATATCTTTAACATTTTCTAAAATAAAATAAATAAATAAATTAACACATTAGTAGCTGGCATAGTTTTATAACAACTGCTGGAATTATTTATTTCAATAATATCCATTCCTTGAAATAGTTGTTTCCTTCCTCCTTGATCACCTACAATTAGAATATTTATAAATAAAATTATCAAAATAAGATAATAAGTTGAGTTAACCCAAAACAGGCCAATGCACCAGTTTGATTGACCTTAAAAAATTGGTAGATTGGTCAAAACAGATTAAAAATCGATGAATTAAACTAGGTTAATGATTTTTTATTTATTAAAAAGATGGTATTTTAGTATCATTTTTTATGAATTTTTAAATTCAAAATAATATTTTTAATTATTTTTAATATAAATAAATATAATAAATAACTTTTTTATCATTATAAACTTATTTTATATATATATTTAAGTGATTTAATAATATTTATATATTAATATGTGGTATTTAATTATTATTTTTATATTATTAATTCAATTCAATTGAATCAATGAACCAAACTAGTTCAATGATTAATATTATTTTTAAAACATTAAAAATGATTAAAAAAATATGATCCTCCGCAAAGATAACCCTGGAACATTTCATATTATCTATATCTAATTTCATACACAAAAATTAAAAAATTATTAAAAATTATGATCTGATCGAAAATTATGGTTGACCACGTGGATTATGATTACGTGTCGAAATATGCAATGAAAGTTATGGCCTATGGAACATTAATCCGAATTTTGGACTAGTCAGCGTCGCCAAAATTTTGAAATTTTGTTTCTTTTTTTATTTATCGTTTAAGTGATGTTAAATTAATTCATTTGTAATTATTTTGATTAATTTTATATCCTCCATCCAATAATAATTGAGTTATTTATATGGTCCAAAATTTACAAAAAAATAAAAAAACTAGTATTCAAACAAATAAAAATAAGACAAAAGAAAAACTATAATAACGTACCATGAGAAAATACCTTAATTTTATTTTTTTAAATAATTAAAAGATTAATTCATTTTATTTTCGTTTAGTCATGAATACAATTTTTTTTAAAATTTAAATTAGAACAATACTAATCAGATCAATGCAATAAACAACATTAAAAATAATAAAAAACTATCATTAAGTCACAAAATATAAAATATAAAATATTTAATTTTTAGACCATTACAGATAAACTTATTCTATTGGAAATTAAAATAATCAAATTGTTTAATAAGTAAATTTAAGAACAAAAAATGTAATTAAATACTTTTTACTTTTTTTTAAATCTTTTTTAGATCTCATAACTTTTATGTGATTGAGCTGTCTCCTCAATTTTGGACCAAAAAGCAGAAATATATACCACTAAGGACAGTTGGACTGTTGCTTCCCGGAACAAGTCCTTTCGTCGAGTGAGATTTCCAGACCCTTGCCGACTTCTCTTTTTTCTCGTACCTCAAATAGTTAATGGGAGCTAAAAGTTAACGTGTTCTTTTCACTTTTTCTTATTTTTTACCTGGAAAATTATGCTTTTAATTTGAAGGGATAATACTAATAGCATGTGGAAAAAGTCCAAGAAATTTCTTGGTTCCCTGGCGGAAAAATAAAAGAAATCAACGATTTGTAACCTTGCTTGTTCTGAAGCCGAACCGAGTTAAGCCCAGAAAACCGATTAGTACTAGTATGCAACACAAACCAAGGAAAACCCTCAAGAACGAGTTTCCCCCTTCCTTCCAAGTTCCACCCTCCATTTCGAGACCAAATGAAGATCAAACTAAAAATGCTCAATGTATATGTGCACATACACAATGAGAAAAATCATCAACTCAAGAAAAAGAGAGGCAAAGACAAGTAGAAATTAAGAGAGAGTAATGGGTGCCTTGGCAAAGTAGGTGATATGACAATTAAATTTTTATATTGAAAATTAATTTATTAAATGAGTAACATGTCAATAAATTTTGTTAATAGAGTTAATAAAATTAACAATATAAATAAATTTAATGTTATTATTATATAAGTTGTAGGACATTAATAAAATTAAAAAAAATTAAAAGACAAATTTAAAATCTATCGAAAGTCAAGGGACTTTAACTTTTTTTTTTTTGGGTAATCTTCATTCTTTTGAAGACTTTCCTAGATAAGTCCCTATCAGAACTGCTTTGAATCCGTGATGGTAGCCTTTTTCTATTCCACTTCTTCTTTGTCTTCTTCCCAAACTCGTGCTTTGAAGAATCACTCTAATTTTAACATCCTGTCCTAATAATCCAACGGGATATTAATGGTTCAAAGACAGCACAAAATGGAAGATTTTTCCTTTTTAATTGGATTAATTAGATTAATTTTTTTTAAATTTAATATTTCACATCAACCTAATTCATTTATAAGAAAATAATTTCTTCCAAATGCTAGTCTTTAGGATTGAATAGTCAAGATAAGGAGTATATCTCTTTAAATAATAAGCCTATTCTTTAAGGTTACACAAAGTGGAAGATTAGCAATGATTTTTTAACAAATTTTATTTATAAATTATACACAAACCACAGAATTAATTATATTTAAATTCAAGTAGTCTCAAACTTTTTTCAATCATATTTAGAAGCAGTTATTTTAATAAATTATACAATTTATATAATTTACAAATAAAATTTGTATAAATAAAATTAAAAGATACCACAGCATAATTGGCGATTTGCAAACCAGACGCCTAGGAAGATGGTGACATGACGGCTATGCCATATATAAAGTAACTCAATTATCTTGACTTTGCCGGGGGGAACGGAAAGGAGTGCTTTAAGACTACGTTCAATGTACATTGTTTCTAGAAAATTTTCAATTATTTTCTTTATAAAAAAGTTTTAAGGAATTCTTCAAAAGAATTTTCAAAAAAACAAAAAAAAAGAAAACTGAGAGCATCCTAAAATAATAGTATACATTAGCATTTTAGTAATTATCTTTTAACATTTCTTCAATTTTATAGTGTTGTAATCTTGTTGAGGAGTATTATTAATTTTGTTAATTAAGGTTTTTGTTTAAGACTCTGTTGCTTATTTTTCTCTATAACTTCTGTATGTCTTCAATTTTAGTTTTGTTTCTGAATTTCTAAACTTTTGTGCCTGTTTATCTAATCAAGTATATTCTTTGAGCCTCAGATTATTTAAGATAAATAAATTTAGCTAATTATAAAAAATATATAAATATAATTGATAAAATTATTTTTGATATATTTTCATATTAATTTACGATTGAAGTATTAACAATCAGCCCTAATTTTACTACTTCCTTGGGTCTGCATTTCTAAAACTTCGAAAACTCAACTAACTCAACCTATCATTTCAACATTATCTCCTCAATGTTCGCAATTTAAATTCATTTTCTAATTCCAGTTCTTGTTTTCCAAATTTAAAAAAAAAAAATTAGCATAAAGTTTGAATTTTAAGAAAAGGTATAGATTTTGCCAAATTGTTGGCATAGTAATATTGTACTTTAGGTAGCTCCACTACAAATCTAACTTCAAACTAGGAGAAAGAAGACTGGAGAGGAAGGAAAGGATGAAGATGTGCTTTGGATCAAAAGAACAAAATCACAGAAACAATGATATAGCAAAATTCTGTAAATATTAACAGAATTAGTCACCCAAAAGTAACAACATAAACTGCATCCAATTGTTCTAGGTTCATAATAACCAAAAAGGTTGAAAGTGAAGCAGCAATGCACGGTGAGACACAGCTAACCCAAACTACTAAAACAAGGGGCAGAGCAAACAAGTAGGATACTAATGAACAGTAACAATGTAGCAAACAAGAAAATAGACAACCAACCAACCAACCAACCAAAAAAAACGCTAATGACACCAAATGAAGATGTCCTAATTAAAATAGAATTTTCATTAAATCTTATCTGCCCTGTCTCCGTCCTCCTTTAAATGCTTTTCAAATTTTAATTTTGGTAGATGGTTCCTCACTTGGCCATCATGACTTTGACAAACTCCTCATAGTTGATCTGCCCATCACCATCAACATCAGCCTCGCGAATCATCTCATCAACTTCTTCATCTGTCAGCTTCTCACCAAGATTTGTCATAACATGGCGGAGCTCAGCTGCAGATATGAAACCATTCTGGTCCTTGTCAAACACACGGAAAGCTTCCTTGAGCTCCTCCTCTGAATCAGTGTCTTTCATCTTCCGAGCCATCAGGTTGAGGAACTCTGGGAAATCAATGGTTCCATTCCCATCAGCATCAACCTCATTTATCATGTCCTGAAGCTCTGCTTCAGTTGGGTTCTGGCCAAGTGATCGCATTACAGTCCCAAGTTCCTTAGTTGTTATACAACCTGCAGCATATTGAAAAATAGTTAAACAAAAATATTTGATTCTTCATCTGACCAACTTTTAAAAACATGGGGAAAAAAAAGAAACTTAAATTTCAAATGCATTTTTCTTCCTAGTATATTCTTACAAGTTTTGTTCAAACGTAAGTTTCTATAAGAATGTCTACCAATAATAAGCGAACAAAGAAAGAGAAAGATGACCAGAAGCCCCTCATGGACTGTAAAAAGACTATATGGCAGCCATTGCCCATTGGACCATTTCAACAAAGTGAGCACAAAACAACTTTATGTCCAATTTATATTCCTAAATCAGACACCAGTAAACTGAATTTTGAAGTGGGTAACTAATAGAGCTTTGAGTTTCTAAATCACAACTAATTCCTTAGAAAACCTAAATTCAACAATTCCCTTTTTCAAATGACCACATACAATTCAGTAATGCTGGCCAGAATGAAAATCACCATAAATCCTACTTTTTGATCAAAGAAGTATAAAGCTTGTCACTAACTGAAACAGGATGTCACTAATAGATTGACTAATTATAATATTCCAGTCCCAATGCCACTAACGGATATTTCATTCTCAACCGCAGCAGCCCATACCACAGAAAAAGATATCAAAATGCTGGCCAAATGAACTAGAGAATTTTAAGAGGCCCTTGAATTGGAATCCACAGCACCAAATTTATTTTCCACAGAAGCAATATGATCGAGTCAAGCAAGGATAATTTAAATCTCACGCGGAAATTAAAAATGAAAAAGTAAAGGGGGGAAGAACACAACAGGGTAATCATATAATATACCCATACCTAGAATCAGCGCCTACAATAATCATGACATCAAGAATCATACACCACAAAAACGAAGCTCATGTATGAAAAATCAAAGAAATACCAGCAACAATAGCAATCCATACACCGAAAGAAAAAAGCGAAAAGTCAAACAAGATGTAACCCTAGATCACGCATAAAATTTCAAACTCCAAAAGAGAAGGGAGCAAATTCTACATATGCAACAACAGTTTAATTGTACCCAGATCTAAGAAATACCCCAAAACAATGGTTACAGTAAAAGGAAGACAAAAAAGGGCAAATTGATGGAAAACATGAAGGAAAGGAGAAAGGATCTGAGAAATGAGACCATCGCCGTCCTTGTCGAATAGGCTGAAGGCCTCCTTGAACTCGGAGATCTGGTCGTCGGTGAGCTGATCGGCCATTGGAGGTGTTTGGGGACAGAGAAAATCAGCGATCCAAAAGGTAAAGAGGAAGAAAATAGGGGGTCTGTGATCTCTGCCACAAAGGATGTGGAAAATAATACAAGAAAGAAAAGACGAGCAAGGCGTATTTATAGGGGCTCAATTACTTGCTTCTGCTCGTGCTCTCCATTTTCACTTTTTTTTTTTGCGTTTTTTTTAATTCTAATTTTTTTAAAGACACCTTATTGAGATTTAACATTTTTTTATGTCATTTTGAATAAATTTAATGAAATTATTTGAAATATTAAAAAAATAAATTTCATGTTTAGAATATGATATTTTGAATATACCAAAAAATAATAAACATTTTTTTATATATAACTAAATAGTAATAAAGCTATATTAAATATAAAAATTTTGCTCTTGTAACAT
>JASKGM010000011.1:5258234-5308887 GCA_034509205.1 Ceratonia siliqua | reverse complement strand
GACCAAAATCCCAATAAACAATCCTGATAAACCCTTCCATCATGAGTTATCAGTATTCTTTGGTTTATACAGTAGAACCAATCACACTTAATAATAATTATAATAAGGTGTATTAAATCTATCTCCCTGGATCCATGACAACCAGTCTTTATAAATCATTAAATATACAATTAGTGGTAGCCTATATTAAAATAATGCTAACAAGGTAACCATCTCCATTGCAGCTCATAGGGATCAGTTTCGTAGCTTCGATTCGCAGGTAGAAGTTTGATTTCTATTTCAAAATTGTTGAGCTATTGCAAGAAAAAGGACGAAGAATTCTCTCTTCCTCAACTACCTATTCTCTCTCCATTTTTATCCTCTTTCTCACGCACTCAGGAAAGGACATTTTTTTTCTTTCTGATTCACCCACAAAAATCCTCAGTTTCACATACCCATTACCACTGGCATCTCCTTCTTCATTCTTTCTCACAAGAAATCACTATCACACCCTAAAACCATAGCGACTAGCACACACAATAATGATTAAAAGAGATTTCTGGCGAATAATTAATTGGTTGGGCATTTTGACGTTGATGGGATATAGATGAGCATGGTTAGTTTGGGTAGTGAATTTGCAGTTGCAGAATGCATGAATTGATACTGTTTGTTTATAGGAGTGAATTTTCAGTATTGCATTGCTCTTAATTTGTGTCTGTTCAAGCCTTACACTGGTTGATTATGTCTTCTTCACTTTAATCTGCTTTGGAATAGGTGTAGTTTGTTAGTTGCTCAGCTTTAGTTCTGATTTTCACTGCTCTTAATCCCCCCTAATTCACTAGTTGGTTAAGGAAAATCTTATAGATAATGATCGATTTTAATTTTTGAAGTTTAATTGATATAAATTCCAGCTCAAGATTTGTCCTGTTTTTGTGGCAGTTTGAAAAAGTCATTGTCATACTTGGCGCTCAATGAATTTTGTTAGTGAAACACAAAATTGGACAGTTTATGATGTACATTATTTCCTCATTATTTGTAGTTTTGTTCCTAGAGTCTTGCGTATTTTGAGAATGTCTTTTCCAATTATTTTGGACACTTTCTTGTCCTGGTGAAAAGACTAAAGATTTTGGTCTTTAAATATGAACCTCCAAATGTTTTTTCCCATTATCTCTTTCTCTGAGGTTCTTCATTCTCTATCCTTTGCTTTTCTGTTTCTGCTTGTTGATTTTCTAGAAAATTGAGAGAGAATAGAAATCAATGTTACGCAGACAAAATCTGCCGTAGTATAGAAAAATGTAAAGAAAAGGGTGAAATTGAGAAAAATAGAAAAATAGATGTAGAAAGAACTTCCAAAACTGCTTAATCTGTAGAGAGTCAGAGACATTCAGAGACATGCTAGTGATGTGTGATCCTCTATGGCCTGTTCCAAGCTGCCAACTAAATGAAAGATAAACTTTTTAAAGTATGGGTGATTTGTGGGATTTTCTGTTTGAATTATTGTGGAAAAGCCTTGGGTGCAAAATGGGCTCCATTTGCTCATATGAGAGACTTAATATTATTTGGTAGGTGAAATTTCTCTCTGACTTGGCAAACTGGTTGCTCCACTCTCCTCTGAGCATGCTTTTGTAAGACTTGGATCATCAGCCATAAGGATCACATTCCAGATGATTAATTAATTAAAATTAACTTGGATACTGATGACTAATTTCATTAAATTTAGCAAAAATATTTTTATCATCAATAATGTTGTTTTTTCTTCTGCTGTTTTGTGGTTAGAGCGTTTGATGTATTTTATTTATGTTAATTAGCTCTGTTTTTGAAAATCTTAGTGCATGGAACTATGAGATGCGTGGCTCTTCTCTCTGCGGATTTGAATGATAAAAATAAAATAGTTCCAACTTTAATACCTCCTTTGTTCCCATCTTTGCTAACAATTGTATCTTCTCCTTAGGTTATTTTTTGTATTATTTCTTTCAATCCTCAAGTTAACATTTTATTTTTTCTTTATTTATGTTAACATTATTGTATAAAATGGTCTGTCATGAAAATTTTTTAGATAAATTTAATTTATAAAAAATGAATGGGGGAATGTTAAAATAATATGGTATTTATTGTTCAGTTGAGCATAAAAGAACGTTTCCCCTAGTTTTGCAGGAAAGAAAAAAAAAGTAGCTGAAATTAATAATGTAATCAACCTAACTGACAGCAAGGCTCTTGCAGGCAGATCCATGGCTCTGTGTAGACTGTAGAGCTCGCGCAGCTTTTTCGGCGTTCTCCAACATCACCAAGCTCCTTAAACCCTTCTCCATCTTCAACCACAGTGGCCTCAATGCTTCTCGCAATTCCTCTTCCTGTATTTTTCCTCTTCCAAGTTTCTCACTTTCTTCCTCCGTTTTGCTCTTCCATTTGAAGTGTTTTCTGGTTTAATGGGTATAAGGGGGAAAAAAGGCAAATTGCTTTATCTGCTGTTCATTCTGGGAAATAGAAGATTTTAACTGGTTTAGAGGAGTTCTTGAAATATATTTTTTTAAAGAAGGAGTGGGAAAGAAGTGAAAAACTTTAGCATACTTTTATGTAGCTCTGCCGCTGGAGAATTTGCGGTATAGATGTTTCGTGGTTGCTGATGGATTTTGTTATAGGGAAGTAGAAGGGGATGATAAATTCTCAATTTCATTAGTGATGAACAATGAAATTTTTTTAATTTAGTTCAATGGGTTTTTGAAATAATCTAACTCAGAAGGTTTTGATCTATCTGGCTACCTAGCTATGAGAAAAGTTTATGGTTTTCCATTGTTGTTTTCTTTGAATGACGAAACCTGTGCTAAAATATATTGGTTTCCATTCCATTCAACTAAAATATATCTTTGTCATTTTAATTCTGCAGAATTAAAATAGAGGCATAGCTTCCTCTTTTGCTAAGGGTATCAAAATAAACAATTCTGTTTAATGTTGCATTACTAAATCTATCTTAGGAAGTAATAGGTTGCTCTGCTATCATATTTTACACTTAATTTGTGGTGTTTGATAAGAATGGCAAAGGAGAATAAAAGTAGAGGATCCAAAATAATATTGATTTAGGATTTACAGATGTTGATCAATGTGTATACCAGTCCTTACATTTCTTTGTTTTGCTATTCACAGATGCTGCACACACATTCTCGTAATACACGTGAGAGTATGATGAATGATAAACTCGCAAATTGGGAGTTGTATGCCACTTGATGCAATGTGAATTGGAACAATCATTCACAACATTGAGTTGAACCCAGGGCAAGGTGGCAAGCTGGTCCGAGCAGCTGGAACTAATGCAAAGATATTCAAAGATCCTGCATCAAGATTCTGTTTAGTCGTACTCCCTTCAGGTGCCAAAAAGTTGATCGATTCTTGTTACAGGGCCACAATTGGTACAGTGTCTAATCCAAGCCATGGAGACCGGAAGCTTAGGAAAGCTGGGCAGAGCTGGTGGCTCGGTCGAAGGCCAGTAGTTCGAGGAGTAGCCATGAATCCTGTAGATCATCCTCATGGTGGAGGAGAGGGTAAGGGCAAGAGTAGTGGGAAATATGGGAGAGTATCTGTTTCTCCTTGGGGTAAACCAACCAAGGGTGGGTACAAGACTGGCCCACTAAAGCGAAGAAGGTAGCGTAAGACCATCTACTACAGTTATATTGGTGCTCTTTTATGTGATGTTTGTAATAACTGATGAATATTGTCATGCCTGTTAGAAAAATTCTATGTCGAAGTCATTAATTCCACAGGTTCAGTCATTTTGTGGGTTATCTTGGTGAAAATTTTATGTGTATAAGTTAATTGGTTTTCGAATGCATTTTCTACTACAGCCTGTACTCAAGGATTGAATTCATGCAGCTCCATTGTTCATAGTATGAAGTTCTAAAGTACCAATTCTGCTTTCCTGATTTAATTGGAGATCAATCTTGTCAATTTTAATCTGCATTTGGCTTTAAAAGCAGGAGTTTTGATGGAGGAAACTTACTTGTTTCATTGTTATTAAGAATGACCCAAAGTGATGAGTCATGAGAGTAATTTCTTTTCTGCTTCCCACTGTTTGTTTGAGTTCCCACTGTGAGAGATTCTTTTTTATCAGAATGAATTGTGTACCACTTGTATAGTTTACTAACTTTTGGTTGATTAAATTAATTAGGAGTAATAATATGTCCATATCAAAAGTAAGACCCACTCAAAAATTTGCAAATATAAAGAGATCACATAAATAGTTAGAATGGTCTTCAACAAGCCGGCACGTTTTTGGTCACCAAAAAAGAAAGTGGCAAATTCATTCTGAGCAAGAGAATACTACCTTGTAAAATATATTTTCCTTCTTTTTATATATTTTAATTTGATTCTGATAAGGGGAAATATACCCTTTGAAATATATTTTTTTTGCTTTTTTTTTGTATTTTATTGGCAAATATATTTGATAATAATGGTGGCAAATATATTTGGTAAAGGGAAAAATAACCTTTTGAAATATAGTAAAAAGGAATCTAAAATGCTGTACTGTATCTTTGTTATTACTTATTAATTTCATCGATTTCACTTTAATTCGGCGTTTGGAACTGAGAAAAAATGTCAATAAATTAAAAGTGCAACCTGATAATATTCTTTTTTTCTGAAATTAAAATTGTCCTTTTTTATTTTTTATTTTTCTAAAATATTATAACGGATTGCAGTCGCATAATTCAATTATAAGAGAATAAAAAAAAAAAACTAGTAGCTTAGGTTACTCAAGGAGCAATAATAATTCAAGCTTAAGTCTTGATAAATTATAAGTAATAATTTGTATTAATATATTATTATTATTTAGACATTAGAAATATTAAATTTTTTCTATAAATATCAACTAATTGTCTAAGGTAAGACTAATATTTGAAATTTTTTACTTTTCTCTCCAAATTTTTCTTATCCACTACAATAACCCTCCTACCATTTAATGGAATATTCAATTCAATAATTGTACTCAACATATGCTACTCAGATAATAGAAATAATTAAAAAGAGACAAGAAAATAACAAGTTCATTGTTTAAATTGACTCAAAGATGTTAGATTTTTTATCACATGATTAACACATTTTATATAAATTATTAAATTTAACACTCAAATGGTGTGATCTATATATATTGACTAATCATAACTGTTGAATGAAGAGAAAATATTTATGAAGAAAATTGCTGTATATTAATACAAATATGTCACATATTTTTATATACATACATTATAGGGGGTTCACTGCATTATCTAATAAATATATATTATGTATAAATTTTAAATGAAATGAAATTATTAACGCATTAAGGAGGCCAAGCTAAACCCAATACATCTTATGTAAAGTTCAAATATAACATGTATTTATTAAATATTATATGAATAATGTGTTACAACATAATTATTTAAAATTTTTTTGAAATACCTGAACAAGAAAGTATTTTCTAAGCTACTCCTATAGTATTAATACTATTACTTTTTTAATTTTTTTATATTTTTGTTATAAGAACAAAATTAAAAAAAAAATTTAGAACACAATTCTAAAAAAAAAAGTCAATTAAAGTGAAAAAAATTAAAAAAGATAGAAAAAAAGTAAACATAAAAAAGAGAACAATTAAAAAAAAAACACCTGGTACTATCAATAATACTACCAGGGGTACCTTAGAATTTGATTGTTGCACTGAGAAAATGTGTAAAGAATCCAGATTGGCTGGATGGGACAATATGGAAAGTTTGAAAATTGAGAATGTGAGGTTGGCTCTAGACTTTGCTGAAGAGAGCTTTTAGTAGAGGCCTTATAGCAAAGCCATTAGTAACTGGCATCTCCCCAAGTTTTATCCAGATAATGAAGTGTTTTTACCAGCTGGTCCAGCTTCAAACGAAGATTTAATGTCATTTGCCAGGTGCTTGAGGGTCTCTGAGCTAGTTGGATTTGACATTGTGCAACAGTATCTCTCACATAGAGTTGCTATGCAATTTGGAATGGATTAAGATCTTCCCAGTTGTTTAATTCCTTTCAATGAGACACTAGGCATTGCCTAGAACCATTACGATATGCATATAAGCAATTTTAAATTATATATTCCATCAAGTCTATTTGAAGCAGATGTTACTGTGAGGTACTTGGAGTGATGGAAACAGTCAATTTTGGTTCAGAAAGAACCTAGAAAACTTACTAGGCCTCAGTATAGAGTAGTAGAGAGTTTAGAAAGACCCATAAAGGGTGTAGGATAAAAGGGGAAACGCAAGTCCAAAGTCGAGGAGGATAGTCCTTGTGTTAAACATTTGAAAGGAACCAAAGTATATTTGGAAAGCGAAAGAAAGTAAATGATGCCTCTACTGTTGCTGCTCCTCTTAAGACTTCAAGAAAATCAAGAGAAAGTTTAAATAGAAAGAAGGAAGCTGGTGATCTAGGTTTTTCAAGCATGAGTTCAAAAAGGCAGAAAGGAAAAAAAGGATTTACTGGTGTTCCACCTAATAGTTTGGAGAAATCACAACGGAGATCAGAAGGAAGGTTGGAGGTAATATTGACCTTGAATTTTTGATGAGGACCCAAAAACACACAAGGCAAAGAAAAGTCAAACTAATTTATTTGTGTAAATGACTTTTCTTTGTGTAAATGTTGCCTAGGTGAAAGAAAGAGAGAGTGAGGCTAAAAAGATAAAATGAATAGGGACCACAACAAGACCAAAACTCATTATGTCTGAATGTGTTCCAACTGTGAAGCAATGTATAAGTAAAAATATCAAGACACAATCAATGCTATTTAGACAACACCGATGGAGTAATTCAGTCCACGTATTTCAACTCTTTGAAAATAGAAAGTTCATTCAAAAAAGGAGGAAAAGATTGAGGAAGTATAAAAAACACAGAAGAGCATAATGAGGAAAGTTCTAAAGAAAAGTTAGGCCATATTTTATGGAAAACCTACAAGGAAAGAATTAAGAAGGAGGAAATCCTGCATATTTGAAAAAATAAATCCTAGAGGAGAGAAATAATCGAGATTAGCCTTGCCTAATGGAGGATTGAAAAAGGAAAGGAGATCAGCGTATAAAAAGACAAGATAAAAGTTATATCCGTTTCTTCCCAAATCTAGTTTTGGAAAAATAGAAGAATGATCTAGAAAGTCACATAGATGGAGGAAACAACAATGGATAGTTTCTCGAAGCTTATAAAAGAGAAGTTGAGGCAAAAGAAAAATATCATCAAAGCTGTGCAAATATCCCTGTGAGAACACCTTTCAGCTAAGTCAACCTAGTTTTTATTTTCTGTGAATTATTGTATAAGAAAAAGCCAGAGTATTGTGATCATAAAAAGGCATTTCCTATTACTCTAAAAGGGATTCATTTCTCCCATCTCAAATTTTAATTTTTGTAGTAGGTGGTAAGTTTGGAAACCACTTTGCTTGTGATTAGCAATTAAAATCATTTGTTAATGTTGAACAAAAAAAACTAGGGGTGTAAAGGTTGTTTAATTAAAAATTTCTTAAGAGTTAAGGGAACTAGATATAAGTTTTATATTGAGGCCGAACTATGATAAATTTGTTGTGTTCTTCCCCATCCCTTGTATTTTCTTAAGTTTCAATTTTTGATTGAAGGGACCTTAATCAAGTAAGTTTTATTTCAAATAATTTCTGTAAAATCACAAAAAGAATTGATTTATTTACATAATACCAATTCATCCCTCCCTTCTTGGTACACTTTAATTTTCAAGTAAAAAATCCCATGCGATTCCACAGAAGAAGCTTAATTAAAATTAACCGTTGCAGAAATTTTGGAATCCACTACAAACAATAAAAATGGTCAACATAGACAGGCCACTAATCTTGAGAAAGTAGCACCTTGTCCATTTGGAAGTTTATCATTTGCAATTTACATTAATAGGGATGTCAAAAAAAAGGGAACAAAGGTAAGAAGTTTGGAAGACATTTTTAGGACAGGAGCTGCCGTGAAAGCACCAAAAACACAAAAATCATTAGAAAATGAAAGGTTGGGAGAGAAGGAAAGTTTAGTGCTTGAGTCCTTCCAGGCCCCATTGCAAGGAAGTCAAAATTAGTAGCTTTGATTTTGGTAGACTATTGGATCTTGAGCCCTCCTTAAATTGAAAACTCAATTTAAAATTCAATAAAGAGTAGGAAGAGAATTTAACATAAGAGATTTATAGTAGATCAACGAATAATGTGTAAGCCTACATTCAGTACCCTTAACTCTTACGAAATTTTTTCACTAATCTCCAAACTGATTACAAAATTAGTTTTCCATGCTCACTAGCAAGAAGTGATTTTATTTGCTCACCACAAACAAAATGGTTTTGAACACATTCACCAACAATGAAATACAGTGGCTCCTCACCACAAACAAGTTGGTTTCTCAAGCTCACCAACAACTTACACAAGTAGCTCCTCACCACAAATACAAACTCATAAATGGTTTAAGACTCATGGTTTTCCTCTCTAGTATATAAAAACAGTAGGCACACTAAGATTTTCTTTCACAATAACTCTTAGATAACTAAGTTAAAAATCATATGAACGAAGAACAAGATTAGTGAAGGCTCACAATCTCATATTTGCTGCTCATATAGTATAGATGAAAAATATAGAGAATTGGAGAAGAGTGAGCTCACAAAATCAAATATTACCTTTTGGTTCTTTGCTGGGTAGAAATGGTTTCTAAGTTATTCTTTTAAGCTTGTCTTTTTGAAAGAGCCATTGGAGATGGAGACGGTGCATACACTTTTTCTTCTTGCTTCCTTCATGTATGAAATAGCTATAGTAGGTAGGTGATGTTCCTTCTTTCTATTTCATATTTGAATCACTTCTATTTCTTTCCCTTGAATTCGTTTGTAAAGCGTGCTTTTCTTCATTCTCTTTGATGCAAGTATAGAGATATACCTTTGATATTTTTGTGCACAACATATTGTTTTAAGGAAGGACAAGTCTACTTTTATGAAATGATTTGTTTTATCTTTCCAACAAGTGCTTTTTGTGCAGCAAGATAGGTAATCTTAGGAAACCATGAGATAGCCTTTGGTGATCTTTGTCAATCTCTTCATTTAGGTCCTGTTCGGGTCTTCTTTAAAAAGAATGACTTTTATAAAATGAGAAGTTGATTCTGAAAAAATAAGGTATTTTTTCATAAGGAGATGTTATTTTACCTTCAAATGTAGTAATAAAAAAAATTTTATTTTTCCTTCTGCCAGTTTCCTTAAATGAAAAAGTTAAAAAATTTACCTTCTCCTTAAAGTTAAAAAACTCATTTATTTCAACTTTTCCTTTTAAAAAAATGAGATACGAACAGTTCAAGTTTTATAAAAGGCTTTTTTTTTTAGAAAAAAAGGCATTCTCCAAAAAAAAAGGAGATACGAACGGGGCTTTAATGCACTCCAGAAAGTTGTTCTCTTTTTGTCTTATATGTATGTACTATGGCCCTGTTTGTTTAGGCATATTATGAGAATAAATTACTTCTTTTCAAAAAATAATACATTCTGACAAAAATATACTTGTTTGTTTAGACTTATAGAAAAATGATAAGTTAATGAAAATGGAGAAAACTTCCTATAAGGAGAAGTTAAAAATTGTAACTTCTTCTGATAAGGAGAAAAATAAGAAGAGGGAGAAATTTTCATTTCTTAAATTATTCACATTTCTTCAAAAGTAATTCTCAATTATTGTATTCAAACACAAAATAACTTCTCTTTTAAAAAAAAAGTCCTTCCCCCTGTAGGAGAAGGAGAAAATATATTTTTTGGTAATCCCAAACAAACAGGCCCTATATTTCTCTTTTGCCCTTCACTTTTTCTCATTTGCTAACAAGCCATTGTTTGACTTTTCCTCAAAGTTTCTTCCCATTGAGTGTTGGTTCCTTTTCGCAAGTGTAGTTCAGTTTTACATTAAATGGTTCGCAGACAATTATCAAGTCTATCTACCACCTTTGTCTTTTTCTTGTGCTCCTTTATTATTATACTCATGTGGTTTGTGATACGATCCTCCTTCATAGTACCCTTAAATGTGATTGTAGCAGTTAGCTCATTAATAGAAAATCCCTGTTATCCTGCATTAGGTGATATCTTCCTTATTGTCCACTGTATGTAGTCTGAGTTGTCTCTTGTAACTGTTATATATGTGTCAAGTTAGTAATGCAATGGGATGAAAAAGAAGTATTTAACCAAACTCTCGTCTTCCTCTGTTTCTCTCTACTCTTTCTTTCTTCCTTTCCTCTCCTAAATTCTGAACATAACAGTTTGCTTCTTTCTTCTTTGAATGTCATTTGTTCCTTCCAGCTTGCTGTACTATGGCTTTGTATTTGGCATATTTTGACTTTTCAACTTGTCACCTCCTGAGTATTTCTTCGCTCCTTTAAACTTATTCTACAAAATGTAAGTGAAGAATGAGTCATAGCATGTATTTCTTTTTATATTTGATTTAGCTCCAAACTATATCATGCAAACTAAATTGGTGTAATATAAAATATATTTGTATTTTGTATAATTGTAAAATATCATTAAAAACAATTTATATTTTAAATTGTGAAACTTTGGAGCTAACAGTAGAGTATTGGATCTTAGAAGATAGAATTAGCTGACTTGAGAGAGTGGTTGCGGAGATAAAAGCAGCTAAATTTGGCAGCAAGGTTGATGAATAACCAATAAAGAGAGAGGATTTATGCACCTTTTGGACAAACAGGCAATGAACAGAGAGAGCAAGAGTAATAACAAGGAATGGAAATTTGGACCTTGTAAACAAGAAGGAAAACAAATGTCCAACTCCAAAATAATCTCTAAGCTTATTTTCCACCATAGACTGAGATAACGGGGAGAATTTTGGGCATACTTTAGTTGCTTTCATATTTGCCTATTTAGTTAAAAAATATATGAGTGTTGAGAGATTAAACTCAACATTTCCTTAATTGAGATTTTTTTCCTGTTCCATTAATAAATATAATATGGGTGTTCCCATTAAATTCTTTTTGAAATACATGAACAAGAATGACATAGAATTTAATTTTCAAACATAATCACAGGGATGGATATGTTATTAACAGCAAATTTTTTCTCTCACTTTTCTTTGTGTAATATTTTCAAAACTATAGGTATTTTTTAAGCATATCCTATTATCAGGGCGTTGGGCGAAGAGGGAAGAAGAATTGTAGGTGAAAGAGGGCGAGAGTCTATCACAATAATATACCTTCACCTTGATAGGATTGATGTTATGCTCTGCTTGTTCCACATTTTAGGATTTTTTTTTAAGAATTTATTTTATTATACATAAAAAAAACCGTATGAGTTCAATTTCCTTCCCTTTTAAGGCCAGTTATTATCTCTCAAACATTAAAAGTTTCATTGTTACTTAAGTGAATATTTTGAGTTTTTAAGTATATTAAAATCTATATATATATATATAAGTTCAAAATTTTCATGTTTAATATATTCTGGTTTATGAGGAGATTTTGAATATTTATAATGACAATATTCACTTACAACGGTTGACCTTAGAATAAGAAATTTGCCTTTCATGAAGCCAAAATCATTTAGTAAGTCAATGCCAGTTTTTCTTTTGGCTTCATCATAAGCAACCTGATACTCAACTATAAAAGAAATAGCAATATTGAAAAAGGCTTATATAAATACATAATCTTATAGATTTTAGCAAAATACACAAGTTTGATAATATGACCAGAGAAAATAACTAAAAACCTAGGACATGTCCAAATCCATGAAGCTAAAGCCATTCTAATTTCTTTACAAAGCTTCAATATCCTGCAAGGAGCCAAGGAAAAGTCTACTTGTTCTGTCATTTTGAACTTGTTAAGAAAATATACACTATGAAATGAAACGACAGACAATAGATTTGGTTATCCAAAGTGAAATTTAAGGAAACTTTAGGGGTGAAATTCAAAAAGAGAAAAAGAGAAATAAAGAACAAGCGGGGAACTTCAGATGGGTCCTATTCATCCATCTCATCTCATCTCTTTCTTTCTTTTCTCTTAAAACTTCACCCCAAAGTACTTTAGTGGATTCAAATCCTAAACAATAATAGTGGCATTTGCAAGTTGTAACACCCTCAAACATGAGGTACATTTGTAACCCATGGTGAGGCATATAGCATTAAGAATATTGTTATGGAGAGCTCACCCTTTTAAGAAGTTCAGTTTTTCACTATTAGATACACCTTGAGATTTATGTTTTCGTAATTTAATGGTTAAATTAAAAATTAAAAAATAATATGAGAATCTCAAAGTGCATTTAACGATGAGAAAGCTCAACGTCTTGAGAGGTAGAGCTTTTCATAGCATCACTCTACCATTGAGAGAGAGAGAAAGAGAGAGAGTATATACATAAGGAGAAGTGAGCTTTTATTTGAAAAGAAACAATGGCTAAAAATTGTACATGGCAAGTAGCAGAGAGGCATGGTACCTCTTTTGATAGGGATGAGCAGACTTGTACATGGTGACAAAAAAAAAGGTCATATAGGTACTTAACCCTATAAATTTTAGCCCACATATAAGTTTTAGAAAACCATTAAAAACCAACAGAAGGTTCAAAGTACATAGGAGTATAGGACATGTCCAAATCCATGGAACTAAAGCTATTTCAATTCTTCACAACAGCTTATATCTCCTGCAACTAAGGAAAAGTTTATTAGTTCTGTCATTTTGGGCTTCTAAGAAAACATGGATCATTGCAGCATCCTCAAACATGTGGGAAATTCTAGAACTGTGCCCTAGAGTAGGACACATTATCATTTATGATATATATAGATACAGAGAGGAATGAAACTCTATGTGGTCAGACTCATACGTGCAGTCCATCTGCATTGTTTCCATTAGGAATAAAAGCACTTCTAATTAGATCTAGTTCTCTGGTGACATCTGCCATATTTATTCTCTCTTTTGGCGATGTTGCTGAACATGAAAGTCCAATCCAGAAGAGTGAAAGTAAGCATTTCTGCAAATTAGGAGCCATCTGGCTTATGTTCTCCTTGTTGTTCTTCTCTTTTGCCTTAATTAGATCATCAACAGGTTCAAATTTGTAGTTACTTCCTTCTGCTGCTGCTGTTGCTTGTTGTAATTCTCTTGGGAGAAGGGTTGGGTCCATAATCTGCAGAAGTTTCTGCGGTAATGCATGCTTCACATAGCTGTGGAGATTGACGCCATCTCTAAACATTTCATACGTGGGCCTCTTCCCGGTAAGAATTTCCAACACAAGAATCTCAAAGCTGTGCTGATACCTCACCACGCATTCCATACTCTAAAAGTATATTTTAACACGGTCAATTCAATGATAGAAGGAAGCTCACCAGACAGTTTGTTGACAACTATTGAAATGCCTATCAATTTTTTCAAAAGGCCTATTTCTTTTGATATATTCCCCTCAAATTATTAGCACCTATAGAAAAGAATTCCAATGGAAGAAAGATTCCCCATTGAAGCTGGGATTTCTCCTGTTAAGTTGTTCACAGCAAGGTACAACCCTTCAAGCTTCTCAAGAGACCCAATCTCAACTGGTGTTCTGCCAATAACACCATTCCCTGGTAGGCTTAAGCACCTGAGTTCTAAACAACTTGTCAAGTTGATAGGAGTTTCCCCTTCTAATGTGTTCTTAGTTAGAAAGGGATGTTGCAGCCGGAATAAACGGCCTAATTCTTGTGGGATTTTACCATAGCTGTTGTTACCAAGGTTGAAATTTCTCAGAAAGGAGAGGTTGCCAATGTGAGGAGATATGAATCCATGCAAGTGATATCCAGGAAGGTTTAACTCTATCACTCTCCGATGCCGGCGGCTGCATTTGATTCCATGCCAGTTGCAAAAGTGGCCAGAACTATTCCAAGAGGCCAAGATCTCATTTGGGTCATTGGATATTGATTCTTTGAACTTGATCAATGCCAAATAATCTGTTTCATTTCTCCATGAAAAAACAAAAAGGTACTAAGGGTTATATTATAAAAATAAATAAAGAGATTATAGCAATTTAACCTTTTTTTATTACACAAAACATAGTTGTGCTGTAGAAGTTTTTGCTTTTTTAAGAAGTGTTTTTCAAAAGCTTTATAACAAATAAGTAATTTGGCATTTGGGCAAATTTTTCAACTAGTATTGTTAGCAATATTAATTAATATTTTAAATAATATTTGTATTTTCCTACTGTCGACTGCAACATGGCCAGGCACTAAATTGAGTTCTCCCAAGCATTTGCTTGCATATCATTATTCTTGCAATACATTTGAAGTTAGTATACTTATTGAGTTAATATTTAAGATAATTTATTTTTTTAAATGCATCAAATCAGTATGAGAGTATGAGATCACTTGGAGAAAGATTTAGTCTCGATTAATGCTTAAATTGGCCCAAAAATACTCTTATATTATAATAAAAAAAAAGTAAGTATACTTATTATTCAACGTATGCCCATCACTGTAAGTCTATTACATATTTACTTGTGCTCTTCTCATTTTTCTCTTCAAACTCGTGGCCAAGCCTAGGAAATTAATTAAGTGCTATCGTCATACAATGTATTTGTTATCATAATTGCGTCACGTGGTGTTTTTCACAAAAAAATGTCACGTGATACAATCATTATGACGGATATACCGAACGACAATAGTACTATACTTTTCTCTTAGCCTAAGAGTGTTGGTAAATTTGTTTTGTTTGATTTTAACATTTTTTTTAAAAAAAAGTTTCTATTTAAATTTTAAAAGTGACTTAATTCAATAAAATTGGACTATTAAATATTTGTTTGCTTTAATTAATCGTAATTTTTTTTCTTGATTTAGGTTCAATTGATTTAAATAGTAATTGAATGAGACTTATTTTACAAAAATTTCAATATAAAAAGAATTTTTTTAATTTGTATATTTTTAAACCTTATAAATTTTAAATATTTAGTTTAAAACGTTAATTTTTAGTAAATGAAAATAGCAAACAAATTTTACAAATATATACATAAATTATGAAAATATATATAATGATCATTTTTTAAATTTAGTTCCATTTTTAGTTAAAAATAAACAGAGCCAAAATAAAACTAAATCAATTTTTTTAATGGTTTAATTTAGTTTTGTTTTATGTGATCGTTTTATACACCCTCAATTTTAAGTTATTTTGGACACTTTTACATGACTTCATATTCAAAAAAATTATAAATATAATGTATATAAATCTACAAATAATAAATATCATATATTATATTTATCTCTCTAATCATTTTTAATGTTATTCTCTCACATATTCAGAGTAAAACTTCCTTAGAAGTGTTACTTTTTATGCCTTAATACAATTATAACAGCTGCAATTTGATACTAATAGATTCTGTCCATATCTTGAAAGGATTAGCACAGAATGAAAGAACAACCAAGCCTACATTTTACAAAAATGAAATTTTTTTGAAAAAAAATATGAATATACAAATAATTACTCTAGTAAAAGATAAAGAAAAATTATTTTGAGGTGTCATTGGTATACTATATTTTTGTACCGTCCAATGATACTAATAGTTTGTTTATTAATGCTCACATTTCATTGCGTAAACTAAAGCATAAATGAAACATTAATAAAAAAAATATAAATATCATTGGACACTATATAATAATACATTGCACTTAAGGTATTGATAATAATTTTTTCAAAAAATAATTTTAAATATTAATATTATAATCTAAACTATAAAATAGTCACTCTTGATTAATAATATTTTTAAATTGGATATTTTTGTTATAGAATATAATTATTAAATTTATAATAACAAATGCCAAATGGTATTTCTTAAGTATTGAATACAATTTTCTTTTTTTATTTACACTAAAATAAGAAATAAAGAAATCACAATAATATCTTCTATAAAAAATTAATAATTGTAGGATTATATGTAAACAAGAATATAAAATTAAAATATAACTGAACTTCTCCAGAATCCAAATATATTATTAAATCGAACCAAAACGGACATTTGGTTTCGTTTAAGCCGCTTCACCGGTTTGGACCGTTTGGTTAATACTAATATGGAGTTTTTCACGTTTAACTCCCTTCTTCAAATCCTTCTGTTTGGATATAAAGAAAACGAATTTCCCTTCTCTCTCTCTCTCTCTCTCTCTCTCCCAGAGCAAACCCTAGCTCGTCTCCCAAAGCACGATTCCACTGCCATGGCTAAGAAGCGAAAGCTTCGATCTTCCGAACCCGAATCAACCAAGGTTGATGATCCACAATCCCAAGAGCAGCAAATCCACGAGGAAGTGGCAGTCGACGAACTACCCCACCCCGAATCAGCCCTAGAAGAAGAGCACCTGGTACAAGAAAGTATGGCCGTGGATGATGAAACGCAGCGAGAAGATGTAAAAGTAGAAGAAAACGCCGATGTAGGAGGACATGAAGAAGAGGAGCCCGAAGAGCAGGATGGCGAGGACCCCGAAACTGCAGAAGCTTTGATCGATGCTGCCCCATCTGAATCAGCTCAGGTTGAGGCGAATGGAGCTGAGGAAGGCAATGAGAACGATGATGATGGTGAGGACTTGGATGAAGAAGAGCCTGTAGAGAAGCTTCTCGAGCCCTTTACGAAGGAGCAGCTGCATTCTCTTGTCAAGCAAGCTGTGGAGAAGTACCCAGATTTCAAGGAGAACATTCGTCAGCTGGCGGATGTGGACCCTGCCCACCGTAAAATCTTCATCCATGGTCTTGGCTGGGACACCACTGCTGAAACCCTTACTAGTGTGTTTGGGAAGTATGGTGAGATTGAGGATTGCAAGGCCGTCACCGACAAGGTCTCTGGGAAATCCAAGGGCTATGCTTTCATCTTGTTTAAGCACCGAAGTGGGGCTCGTAAAGCGCTGAATCAGCCCCAGAAGAAGATTGGGAACCGAACTACATCGTGTCAATTGGCCTCAGCTGGACCTGTCCCCTCACCAGCTCCTTCGGCTCCACCCGTGTCTGAATATACGCAGAGGAAAATCTTTGTTAGCAATGTGAGTGCAGAGATTGATCCCCAAAAGTTGTTTGAGTTCTTTAAGCAGTTTGGGGAGATAGAGGACGGTCCGTTGGGTCTTGATAAGCAGACAGGGAAGCCTAAGGGATTCGCACTTTTCGTATACAAGTCAGTAGAGAGTGCTAAGAAGGCTTTGGAAGAGCCACACAAGAACTTTGAGGGGTATACATTGTATTGCCAGAAGGCTGTTGATGGTCCTAAAGGAAACAAGGGATATAATCAGCATCAGAATCAGCATCAACACCATTCTCATCATCATCAGCCTCACTACCACTCAAGAAAGGAGAAGAATAAGTATTCGTCTGGTGGGCCAGGACCTGGGCATGGACACCTGATGGCACCAGCAGCCCCTGCCGTGGGTTTCAATCCTGGAGTGGCAGCGCAGGGATTAAACCCAGCACTTGGGCAGGCATTGACTGCTTTGCTTACAACCCAAGGAGCCGGGTTAGGTCTGGGTAATCTGCTTGGAGGTCTTGGTGGTGCTCCCGTAAACCAGGCTGGGCCACCTGCTGGATATGTTAATCAGGCTGCTGTAGGCTACGGGAACCAGCCAGGGATGCAAGTTGGATATCAGAATCCCCAAATGGGACAGAGTAGTGGTGTTAGGCCTCATCCTGGCGCTGGCGCTCCTTACATGGGTCACTAGGTGAGTCTGGTATCGTGTAACTTCGCATTTTTTAAGTCCGTTTGCTGCTGAGTTTTCTTAAGGCATCTCTGCTTTTTATTGAAAATTTTTGAAAAGGATGGCATGAAACTGGTAAAGATCCCATATTAGAAAACTAGAAATACAGAATGTGGGGGATATTTATAAACTGAATGAGTAATTTTTTTTCAGTGGTGTGTTTTTGAATGTTTTGTAAATGTTAGGTGTCACAAGCCATGATAAAGTGAAGAAACCAAGCATCTTTCATAAAAAGAATTTACTCCTAGATGAATACGAGTAGTATATCAAGTATTATACTTCCATCGACATTGATGAAATAATGCTTCCTAAATAGTGTCAAAACAATTGAGTAACAAAATTTCTTCACAATTTTTAATTAATAAGGAAAAAGGTCATTGTAAAAGGTTTATGACATTACTCGCACTCACTTCTTATCTGTTGAAAGGTAAAGCCTTGGCATCATGGCCAATCTGCAGTACAATGAGACAAATTATTTCTTTTTAGGTTGCTTGTGTTTATTTATAGTCTTCATGCTGAATGTTTATTTATGAATATTGAATGCATGAACAAGTAATTTGTTTTTCTAGTGACAGATTAACATCTGGGTTTGTATTTGCTTCTTCTGAATTTCAAATTCAATGCAAGCAAGCAAATTTAATTTGGGTGTTTGTCTATTTGAAGTAACACGCTAAAGGATAAAATATAGAATGGTTAATAATTATTTACCTATAAATGGAGGTTATGCTATCTTTGAGACTTTAGAATTGAGATCCTTAATGGTGTGGGCATAGAGTTAATGTTGGTTGAAATGGGAGTTTGGGCATATATTATATGGGGCATGTGATGGTTGTTTGTTAATTATTTTATGGCAATCTATCCTTATGCCGAAGTAGCTCTGTTTGATTGATTCTTTATTAAGGTTGGTTGAATTCTTTTTTTTTTTTAATGAGAGGTTGGTTATCTCTTTATTGCTCTGTATAAAGTAAAAAGACCATCCTCAGTTCATGCCTCTTGTTTTATCCAGTGGTTACTGTACTAATCTAGATTCTTATAGAAGTTATAGTCCCTAGAGTCTACTTCATGAGTTCGTGTTGATTCTTCTATTTGGTCAGGCCAATGCTGCTGCAATATGCTCAGCCTTAGTTGCATCATTATCTTTAGTTGGTGTACTCTGTTGAATTTTCTGCTATTATTTAAAACTGAAATATTTGCATTTACATTGGGCTTGAAGAAGGAATTTTAAAAACATTGCTATTAAACCTCTCTTTTCCAAGTTCAAGTCCCTCTAAGCTTCTGGACTCATTTAGTTCTATCTTTGTGAGTCAGCATTCAGAAGCTTGCATTTTACTCTTGTACCATTTGTTTTGTTATTTCATTCATCTATTTCTAAACAAAAGATTACAAGATTACAATGCTTTCCTTTATGGTTTCTAACAAATGTAACTCTTGTAAATCTCTTTCGCAGTACCAGAGGTATGGATTTAAAATTTTATATTGGTTTTTGCTTTCTACTGGAGATTTTTTGTTTATGAAATTTGTCTTTTTATGCTTCATTTATTCATTGTGCAGATACCCTCATAGATGCATCAATAATTTAGTTTTGGACTCTGGTGATTCTTCTGAAGTTCCAGGCACTATTCAAATGCATCCTTTAAATTTGCAACGAATCATTTCCATTTGATTACTAAAAGAGCCAGATTCTGAAACCTGTATTTTCTTTATATCTAGTACATTTTCCTGTGACATGTTTTTAAAACAATGTAGTACCTCTTGAACCTATTTAAAATACTGTCGAGGAACAGGTTGAATTTTGGGGCAGAGAAAACTTTGTTGCAATAATTTTTAAGTGTGTTGTGGACATCTCTCCCTTCCTCCCCCCACCAAACTTTCTATATGGAAATTGGAATGACTAATGCTGTAATTTGTGGTTGCTTGTAGCTTGTCATTGACAGTCTTTGACAGCCAGATGGCTTGGAATACTTTTTATTTGTACTGGAACCTTAAAGTTTAAGTTTTATATCTCTGGCTTTCTGCTATCATTTGTGAGGATTATTATCTTTTTTCTACTTAATTTCTCTATTTAGTTGTTCAAACAGAAAAATTATTTTGACAAATTGGTGGCACTGCTTTAGAAATTACTTATGATAGAATATCTACGTTTTGAATCTCATCTTTTGTTTCAATCCTTTTTGCACTCTTTTTTCCTCTTTTTTTGGGGATTTGGGAGCGGATAGAGTATTATAAGGAAACACATTAGATGAGGTTTTTATTTTTTGCAGAGGTTTGTCTTTCCAACTCCCCCTAACCCTTTTCTTTCTCAAAAAAAGTATTTGTGCAATGAGGTTTTGACAATATAAACCAATATTCTTTATGTTTTTCAAGGAAGGATAGATCGGTCAGAATAATGAACTTTATCCAACAAAGTTACTTGTTGGCATATGTTTTTCGAGAACATTCTTTACAAAAACAGGGGATTTTTCTTTGATAACTTTCTTTGGCATATGCTGAGCACTCTGTATTATGACCCATTGCACCATATGTATTTGTTTGAGTGGTCACCTGTTCATAGCTTCTGTCATCTGCATCCACTGATGGAGCTTGAAACAACTATTAACTTCCAACGTAAGAAGTTGCCACATGAGCTGCTCTCCCTATATTCAAGTGTACCTTGGTTTGGGGTGAATGCCAAAGAGAAGAGCAGATGGATGCCCTGGTCTTACCATCCTTGGTGTTCCCCATTGGTATGATTTGTCACTTACTACTGCCTGAAAAAGTTCTAGGTTATGGAAATCGCCTTCTTTTGACTTGCAGAAGCTTTTATTTGATTTTTGGGGTTATTCTCCATGTATCAGCAAGTGGGGTTCGGAATTTTACCTGTTTGGATTTTGAACTTTCTGTTTCTTGGCATATGTGGTTCGATGAAAGCGCAGTTTGGTGTTGCTGTGGCTTTTAAGGATTTTTTTCATGGTAAGCTGCATAAGGAAAAAAGTATTTTTTGACTATAAATCATACTACTAAATAAATAAGTTGCTTTTGCCAAAATTCATGCATACGATTATTTTAAACAGCTGCTTTTTCAAATGACAAAGTTTTAGCCAACGATGAAGGTCATACCAAACTGGGTGTAAACAGTTTCATATTTTTATATGTATTCTGCAATTGTTTTGGTCTGTCATGTTACATTTTGGATATAGAGCGTCAACAGATCTGGTTGATCTTTTAGATGAGGTGTTATATTCTGGAAAATATTCCATGTCTCTTTCACACTTGAGAATTTTCTTCAGACTTGCAGAGGAAAGACCTTTTGCTAAGTGTGCTAACCACCTGTTAATACTTCAACTCAAGCAATTTAGGATGTGAACCAGTTCCTCAACAGGCCTGAGTAATCAACAACTGACCTTCTGAAGTTTTAGTGATAACCCTAATAGGTCTTATATTTTGGTGCCCTGCCCCATTTCTCCCCAACAGGAATGGAATTGAACCATGTAGCAACTTCTGTTTGCACTTATATCTCCGCAAGGGAGGGCTTGAGAATGTGATGGATAGGGTCAAAAAAGAGAACTTTTTAGGATCAAGATTCTCTCATGTAAGGGTAGAACACAGACACTCATGTTCAAAGAAATATTGACACAATGTGTAAGACTCGCTATTTAATTAGTGGGTTTTACTAATATTTATTATTTGTGTGTTCTTGTTCATGCATATTGTGTATGCCTTTCTCCAATCACGAGTGTGTCATGTTTTCTCAGGATCCAAATTTGACTTTTCATTCTTGGGTTGGGTATGCATGAGGCATATATGGTTTAGCTTCATTTACCATTAATAAAAACTCTTATTAGCCAAGCTCGCATTTTTCTTCCCCACAAGAAAGTTGACTCTTCCTGGGTATAGAGTGAATGACATGCCCAAATTTAACCAAGGCAAGAAAGAGGACGGTATGAAACAAACGTCAAAGCTAGAATAGCAGAAACAGCTACATTATAGGTCTGTCACTGCCTTTTGCCAAGTCGAGATTCTTTCCCATTCTCAGTTCTGGATTATAAATGAGTAAATTCGAAGTTGAGAATTCCAGGCTGAATTTTGGAATTACCTAATTCAATTGTATACTATTCTATAGTATAAATCTTTGCAAGCAAATCATTAATTACCTATGAATAGTTCTTCCTGCCAAGTTTGGGAACCCCTTTAGTTTAAGTTAACCATCGAACCGCTGATGAGGAAACTAGTTTCAAGCAATCCGCTGGGAACTGGACAGGTTCTTGTTATTGTGATTTTAAATTAAAAAATCTTTATGGTATCATACATTGAAATTGATGTGTATTTCCCCAAAAGTTTCAGCTTAAGTGGTGCTTTTTCTAGCTTCGATAGCCCACTTGGAGCCTACTCAATTTTTTTAAAAAAAAAATTGATGTTATTTTCCTATATTGAAATGGACATTTTTCAAATGAATATCTTATTAAACTTGCTACTAAATACATGTGTAACTCAATTCTATTTTCATTCATTCTCAGCACCACAACTTAATAAACTCAAACAGATAATTAGACGTGTTGATATGCCGAATAAGTAAATTAAAAGTCATTATCATAGAATGGATTTAAATAACAATTGCGTAATTTAAATCAATAATTGGTTCCAGGTGCCTGCGAAGTTATTTTGATATCTAGTACCTTTGATAATACTGAATATTTTAGATTGAATCATTTTAGACCAAAAAAATAAAATAATTAGTGGTTGAGATTAATTACTGGTTTCAACTGGTCATTGATTTAATGGAATTAAGGTAGAATTTTGAAATGTTCGAGTTGACTCAAACTGAAAAATTAACTTGGTTAAAAGTTCATAAACCTAAAATTTATTTTTAGGAATGAGTGGTATAAAAAATTAAACGTTAGTATTTCATGCTTCTAAATACCATACAATTGTTTCATATACGTAGAGCTAGATGATGATATATTAAGTATTTTTATATTTATAGCATTATTTTTCCCATTTTCTAAATAAAGAACTAAAAGAAGTGAATCGTATACATTAAATTGTTTGTTGTAAAGCTGAAATTCCCTACAAAATTGTCTCTTGCAATAATTACCAGTTCAGCTAAAATGTCATATTAAAATTTTATAACTATTTTCATTCTATCTTCTATTTTAAAGATAACTGCAAAATAAACCATTTACTATCATGAACTTGGTGTGTTCACTGTAAAGGCAATTGTTATGAAAACACCGAGAATCTAAAATTACTGAAACCAACATTGCAAGTACATTATGTTGGTTAAAACCCGCACACCAAAGTGACTATTTCAAACCAGGCCTAAATATTCTTATATATGCCAACAAGCATTTTACGAAAATGTCATATCATTTTGCTTTTAATATCCTAAACCTGAGCAGCTCAATTTGAAGACAAGGACGAAGGAAACAAACAAGCTTCAGAAGAAAGGGCAAAAGCTGCAACATATAGGCAGTCCAGATATATGCTGGAAATGTAGTAGCCATCTTCCAGACCAAAGATGTTGGACATTAGTACATGCTAAGCCCCTTCTGCTAGGGTCCTCTTCGATGTACTGATGTATAGAACTGGATCAAGGCAAAGAGATTTCAATTATTGCTGCAATCAAATAAAAATTGTGACACAATCAACATCATAATTATAAGGGCATTTCTTGGGTACGCATAATGTATTGGTACCTGCCTACGCGGTAGTGTTATCAATCGGTAGATGAGAAAGTACAAATTCATTCAAAGGTTGGTAACACGTACCAATACATTATGGGTACCAAAGAATTACCCTAATTATTATCTTTTAAAAATTACCATTATTCCCTCGAATGAATGCATCACCATATTTGTTCTTCAGTTGCCCGTTTACATACTCTTCTGTTTGTTCCATTGCAATATTCATATAACCATCTAGACAAGCTAGAATACCTGCAAAGATTAACCAAAAGGAGTCAATCCAATTCACGTGTACATGGAAGCATTAACATAACAAAACCATGTGGACAATACACCAATCATCAATAATATACCTAGTGCCCGCAAAGTAAAGCCCAAAAAAAGAAAAAGAAAAGAAAGGACTACAATAAGAATTTCGCTATCATCTACAGCTCTCCCTTTTCTCTCACTTTGCTACTCGAAAGTCAAGACCCTTCTAAGTTCTTAACTGCTATCATATGCGAGTTGTAGACAGCATAAACTAAGGTCTTTTATTTTTTAACTTCTTTGCTCCTATGGAAGAAAATGCCTTTGCCAGTTAATCAATTAGCATGTTCTTACCCAAAGAACTACTGCTACATGCATGTCAAGACTACTTAAACTACTTGGACAGGTAAAAATTATTATACCATTCACATTAAAATATTATTGAAGTTTTACCATCATCAGGAGGAAACTTGGCATTATGAATGATGAGGATAATTGATTTCAACATAATAACTTAATTGATGTTTACTATGTCATTATTAAGTTTGAAGAAACTATTAATTAATCATGTTTGCGAAAACTAGGCTCTTTAGATTTATTACAAACAACTGAAAAAGAAATAAGTTTTCTGTTTCAACAGTTTAGTATTATATCTTAGAGATGAAGGATAACCACCCCAATATGTATATCTACTAGAAAACTAATGAGGAGCAAAAAGTGAAAAATAAAGGGACCAAGACCAACCTCGATAATCAACACCGGAATTCAACTTTACAACAACTGGTCGCCCACGAATGGATTTGAGGAAATCTGCTGGGGTTTTTGTGGTTGTTGATCCTTTCTCTACTCCACTCATTTTATCTCAATTCCAAAGGTCTTCTATCTCTGGAGGAACACTGAAGAAACAAACTACAAATTACATTAGTAACAAACACAACCAAACTTCACGTGTTAACAAATGCAGTTGTGCAAAATGGTTCTTTGAATACCAAGCATAGAAATCATTAGCAAACCAAAGATGATCTCACGAGGGGAATCCCTCTCTATAGTTAATTGAAAATGTGCAAGTTTTCTTACAAAGACGTGAAAATCTAGAAAAATATATATACAGGTACATAAGTAAAGAACCTAATCATCTTACATAGTGCACATATCATCATGGTATAAAAGATAACTTTTGTTTATAGTTTCATACGGAAAAAAATAAACTTGTAATACCTTAGAATTTCTTCTATATAATAATTATCTACAGTTTTTTTTTTTTTCTATTCAAGCCATTAATTTTTTTGAAATGCGGTTTATTAGCTTAATCAGAACAGGCATTAATACATTATACATATATCTATAAAGATTTTGACATGATAATTATCTTAATGTATAAAGAAGTCGAAAGAGCACTAAACTTCAAAAGTAAACGGGAACCCAATAAGCATATAGCCAAATAAAGAGCTTCCTTCGTTTCTCTAACAACCATCATACATACTGAGTCCTTAAGGGAATAATGAGAGAGTCAAACAAGAAAAGAAAATGGCAGATTCAGCCATTCAGGTTTGCTCTGTTTCAATCTCTCCTATAGCCCCTTTTCACTTTCCTCTTTACCACTCTTCATTCACCACAAGAACAGAAGATTCTCCATGAAATTGGAGATTATGCAAGGAAAAATTATTCATTGAAAAAGTATAAATAAGCCAACAATTTCTTTTAAAAAATATATAGAAAAGAAAGAGACGAGATTTAAGGGTTAGGAAAAGCAAAGGAACAAAGCCAAAAGAAGTCCAATCGTCCAGAATAGAGAGAGGAACGCTGAATTCTACAGATCCGGAACCTCCTCCCCGACTTTGTATATAAGTTATAATTCAGAGAAAGAGAGAGATAAGGGTTACCGATGAGCCACCGGAGAACTGACCGTCGATAGGCTGCCGCTTGCTGTTGCCGGGCAAGTGAACGACGCCCTGTGAGTGGAAGGTCGAGTCGACTGAGACTACGGGACACAGCGTTTCGAAATTCGAATGAAAAGCCCTACCTCCTCCACTTCTGAAAATAATTCCGGTTTGTTTTTTCCTAAAAAATTAAATATTATTTTCCACTTTTACCTAAGAGAAAATTATTTATTTATTAGCACTAAATGAGACACTAATTTTTGCAGTTTTTGCAGTATTAAATTTTACTTGATGTCTGTTATTGTTCATTATTAATTTATTTTTTTATAAAAATATTATTTAATTATAAAAAGATTATTATATTATATAAATAATTATTTTTTATAATATAATAACTATTTTTATAATAAAAAATAAAATGTCTTTGAAATTAGTGCATTATTCTTTCTACTATATCACATTTCTTTTGGATAATGGTATCGTCGTCGACCAATTTTTAGTAATTAAATAGAGACGTAAATTATTATTGATAAAAAATGATTTAATTCATGATTTAATATTAAAACTTTTATAAATAAAAATATTTAATTTAAACATTAGTTAGTATATAAATTGTAATAGAAGTTAATTTTATAATAAATATTTTGTTTTAAATAAATGAAATTAATAAAAAAAATTTAATAATATCTCATATTATTGAAGAATAGAGTAAAAAAATAAAGTAGAGATAATTTTACTTTATGATTTAAATATACAAGAACAAATTATAGATAATATCCTCATGGTAATAGGGCTGTATGGCATCTCACATTTACAATACTGTAATAGAAAATTAAACAATCAATATTACTTGATTAAAATTTTCAACAAAAATTATTATTTGATTCACGATAAAAAATTAATATTCTCAATTTATATACAAAAAAATTAATAAAATCAATTACAATATAAATTATAAGTTGCTAAACAAATTTTTTCAAATGCTTGGGTATAAATTTATTCATGTCTTTCTTTTGCAAAGTACTTTTATTCAAATTTGCGAATTATATTACCTTGTAATAATCAATAGAGATTGTAAATATTTGATTAAGTACTTAAAATTATATTTAGTAATAGGCAGTAAGACTTAGACTAAAGAATAGAAAATAATAACAAATAACAAATTAGAGATAAGCGATCATATTATATTATGTGTCCAATTTATTAATCCTAAGTCTGTAACATTAGGTCATTAGGGTATAATGACTCTATCAATCGGTCTATCAATTAGAGAAATATAGAGAATAAGAACAAAGAAAAATTTATAGATAAGAGATAATACCAAAAATAAGTATAATAAATTAAAAAAATAATTGAATAAAGATAAAACTTCTATATAAAAAGTTTATAGATAACTATAATAAATATTTGAAATTAATTAAAAAATATATAAATAAGGAAGCAACTAAAAAGATGACTAAATAATAACAAAAAAACATTATATAAAAATATGATAGATAAATATGAAAAACAAATTTTAAAAGAGACAGAAACAAACTAAATAATTGAAATAAATAAAATATGTAATTTAAAAAATAACTGCAAAGTATCAAGCAATTAAAAAATAATTATAACCTAGTAAGATACTAAAATTGTTTGTTCCAAAAGGAAATTCACAAGAAAATTATAATTAACAACATAAAAAAGAATAAAACGTTACAGATAAATATTAGATATAATATCGAATTAAATTAAATTATCTCTCAAAAAAATGATATGAAAAGTCTTAATTTCTTTTAAATCAATCCAAATTACCACTATGTAGCATAAATAACTATTATTTTAAATGAAATTTGAGACTGTTCATGAGTACTAGCCGTTTATACTTTTTTTAAAAAAATACAATTATTATATAAAATTTTATTAAAATATTCATACTTAAAATTAAGTTATTAATAAAATACATATTTTTATGTGTATAATTTTTACTAACTCCAATTTTATAATAAAATTAATTTTTATATTATAACCATATTTAATTTTTTTATTATAAAATATGATTATTCAAAATATTACATAAGTATGGTAGATATTACTATTGGGTAATTGATGAGAATAATATAATAATTATAAGTCAAAAGACACACTATAGAACATTACTAGGTGTGGTGTAGCAGAAAGTGACTCAATAGTTTACATAAGGTATTAGCCTATTTTGTTAAACTGTACAAAAAAAAATACACTTTATAAAGTATGATAAGTACACAACCTAACTGAATTAGCCAAACTTTTTTAGCTAGTGCTGTTGATTTCATTCACAATAAAAATTGATGACTTTTAATTAAAAAAAAACCTAACTAAACCTAACTGAATCATTGATAAATGTAACTTTTTTTTTTTATAAATAGTATTTTAAGGTTAAGAGGAGTGGGGATTTAAATTATTTACTTTAAAGTTATGAGTATTCAGTGTTAAAAAAGTTGTCACTTGAGGTAATACCTAGATAAATGTATTTGTTACTAAAGAAATATTTTATTTGATAAATAGTGAAATATTGTTTTTGGTAAATAATGAAATTATTTTTAAAGCAACTTATATGTAATTTTAAATTAATACACAAGTTAATACAAAAATCAACATTAAATAATTTATAAATATAATTTTAATTTATAAAACCAATACATTAGTTACACCATTCAAAAATGGACATGTTTCTATAAAATAATTTTTCTTAAGTCAAAATTATTTGACAAACTATGAATTGCTAAATTGAATTTAGAAATATACTTAAGAGTGATAAAAAAAAGTTACTAGTCACTAAATTATCAATTGTCTTCACAAGTGCAAAAATAATTATACAATTAATTTGTCCTGATCATTTGTTATTATAAGATTTAAATTTTTGATTATTATAAGTGGATTTTATCTAAAAAAATTATTCAATTCATTAAAGATAGAAACAAGTGTTTAGTTTATGAGTTTGGTTTAGCTGATAAAGATTAAAGTACTTCGCTTGAAAGATTTAAGTTTAATTCTGCCTGCCATTAATCTCTCTTAATAAATAATCTGTAAGTATCATTATAACCCTTCATTGAGACTTGATGTCCAATAAGATAACCTCCTCCTCTTAAGCTTTTATTGCTTACCAAAAAGAAGTGCTTACAATAAAATAATATTAAAACAACCATCTTCCTTAATAAAAAAATAGAAGATAAAGAGGAAACAAGAAGAAATAAAACATATTTAATAACTGAGATTACTTGATATGAAATGTTTTTATATGAACTTCGATAATTAAATATATTGTTATTCTCACAATCATATATATTAATTCACAACTTTTATTTAAATATCATCTTAATTATATATTATTCATTTATCTTATTTCTCTTACATTAGCACATTACCTAATAAGTGATTGAAAAAATTCAGGTAAGAAATTATGAAAAGAAAATTGTGAGGGAAGAGTTTCTCAATTAAATATGCTTCAATAATTAAACCTGAATACTGGTCCAAGCAGCTAATGAGAGTAGTGCACCTTTTTAGACGGTTTGGAAAGCTTTTAAACTATACTAGTGCACAATGGTTTGTCTTAAGGGGAACTGTCCCCCTCTTTTTTTTTTTTTTACTTTTTTTTTGTTTTTTTGTAATTTTTAAAATTAGTTACATATTTTTTATCTCATATATTTTTTTTAGATTTTTTCAAAATATTTTTAAATTTTTTCTTAAATATCCATAAATTTTTTCTACTATTCATCCATAAATTTTTTTTACTATTGGTAACTTAAAAAATTCTATAAAAAATTTAAAAAAATTTTAAAAAATTTATGCTATAAAAATTAATTAACTAATTTTAAAAAATAAATAAATATAAAATAAATATAAAAAATTTTTTAAAAAAATTTAATAACTTCCTTACTGTCCACTTCACTGTATGGGTGATAAGAAAGTAACCCATTGTCTTAATTCATTTTTTAATTATATGTAAATAAATAAATAATTTTAATTTTAAATAAAATTGATTAATTATTATGTAAAGAATACAAAATTAATACATAATTAATTATATTTGTATATAATATATAATATTTCATTTTAAAAATAATAAAAATATATCAAATTATTAAATAACTATTTATTAAGTTAATATTATATATAAAAAACACTAACTCTCTTGTAAGATATTACTATTTTAGGAGCATCTGAATTTGAAGAATTATTTACTAAGTAATATTTGCAAAAAAAAATTGTGTTTTTCGATTTTTGTTTTTGTGCAAAATAATTTTCGTTAATTTTGACAAATACTAAAAAACGATCTTCCCCCAAAACTTTATGGGTGGGCCCAAAACCCTTGGCCTTTACACACGCAGTCACTATTTCCTACTAACATCTCCCAATTCCTAAATTGGTAGCCAATTGGAAGCATTAAATGAGTTCACTCTTGGGTGTGATAGGGCACCCCTATATAAGCTCTAAACCTTGTGCTTCGCCTTTTCGCTCGTTCATCGCACTTTGTTGGCGTCTGCAACTCTCATGTCTTGAGCACAACCAAACTAGGCACTAACGTCACCTCACTGTACACACAAACCCTAATCCCCACCCCACCAAACCCCATTCCCACCACCGTACTACTACTGCTCCAGTAACCCATCTCTTACTTTGATCAAAACTTCACTAAGTTTGCTTTTTTATGCAACCCCAGTTGAATTCATGCTACCCCAGTTCAGGATTCTTGTACTCAATCCACAACTCTGGCACGGATGGTAATTGTTGATTCGTTTGGCAAGTAAATGCTATTCTTTCTGTAATATTTTTGCATTTCTAATCAATATTTGAGTACCCAGTAGTTTTGTAAGTTGTAACTCTCTGTAATTTGCCGAGAGAGTGAGGTTTAAGTGGTGAAATTTGAGAGTTAGGTGATTGGTGAGACAAAAGGAGTAGTGATGGTGATTGCTGACAATGAGATTGGTGAGGATCAGAAGGAGGTTAATGCCCCGAAGTCACCGTGGAAGACTCCTGTTGTTGATGGGAATGGAACTGATGTGCCTGTTATGATGGGCACTGAGTCTTGGCCAGCTCTCTCCGATGCCCAACGTCCCAAGAATTCTGAGACTGCTGCAAAGCCCGAGAATACGTCGGCTGCTGTGCCAATCTCCGGGGAGGTTGCTTCACGACCTCCACCTATGCAGGTTAGTCTATCGTCCTTGTATAGCATTATGGTGTCAAATATGAAATGGGAAAATTTCATTGTCTATGTATGATTTTTGTGATTCATCTACATGGTTTTATTGTCAGAAATCTGAACTGAATACGCTTGTTTAGGACAGACATCAGTATCTACTGAATGTCATGTTTTAAGCCCAAAAAATATTAACTTACTATGACTCGTGTTAAGGAACATTTTTGACATTAAATTTTTGTTGTTGTTGAGCTGTGGATTAACTGAGATGATTGCTTATAAGGCAGCATTTATGTTGGCGAACACTTTGGACGTGGGAATTTTATCATTACTTTACCTTTTCTTATTGTTGTTTACTTTTAATTTATCGCACATACAAGCAAAGCTAACTATATTCTTATTTAGAATCTATTTTAATGCTTTTCCGTCCCCTATTTTGAACATTCTTTTATGTTACCATGTATATACCTTTTTTCTCTTAACATTCTTGTTTCACTCTCAATAAACGTCCTCCACATGACTCCTCTCTGATCCAATTTGATAATTTTTATTAGCATTTGCTTAGCAAGAAATTGTTGGATGCCTTTTGGGTTAGTGTGCTTGACAATGGGAGAGGTCCTCTCTTATTTCTTCTATGCCAAGGGCTGGGATTCATGCCAGGCATCTAGAAATATTCATGTTTATTTTCTTGTTTAGGATCCTAAATAAGAAATGTGTTAATAGCATTGATTAAAAAATGCATTGAAATGACTCATTTAGAAATGTATTATATCTCTTGAAATGAAGGATGCTAATAAAGCTTTTGATCTTTTTTTTCGGGGGTTCATTTGGCTCCGGCCGGGGTTCAAACTTGCAATCCTCAACCTTGGAGAAGCTTTTGATCTTTCTACATGCATGCAGATGACTTCCACTGAGTTTTGAGAACATTCCTCTCGTGTTTTCTGTCTATCTTTCCTTCTCATTGTTCCCAAGTTATAGTATTTATTGTACCCTGGAGCAATAATTCTGGTGTAGTTGGCTCTAGGTGGTGAAATTTCTGTTGCTCTATTAATGGACTTTAAATTGTTTGTCACTAGTGAAAGTTTGGAAAGTTGATGGCAAAATGTGTTACTTGTATATTTTGCTATTGAACGTTCAGTTTGTTTGCAATTTTGATTGAAAATTAATCTGTATTGTTTAGTGAATTATATAAAAATTTCATATAATGGTTAGGAATCTAAGGACGTTATATGGTTTGCATTTTGAGATGATATTGTGTTGTAAGGGGCAAGGCAAACAGTTTGAGCATTGAAGTAGCAGTAAATGATATAGATCTAGTGGACAACATTGGAGATTTGGAGTCCTAAATCTTTAACAATTCCTTAAGGTGCCTGATATTGAACCTTTTTTTTTACTTCAATCTTATGATTGTTGTAATAGAAATAAAAGTTTTATGTTAAGAGAGTCTTAACTTTTTATTTTTCTATAAAAACAAATTCTTAACTTTCGTATTAAATATGCTTTTCTTTGTTGTGTCTGTCTGAGAATTATGGGTGTATTTAATACTCCCAAATAAAAAGGGAATTGGTCTATGGTCGATTTAGTAACAAATAAATATTAATTTATGGCTGTACCTCGTGAAAAAAAAAGACTTCTTTTTTTTGGAATTAACTATTCCATATCTTTTAGAAACATTTCTTTTAGACAGAACTGAAATTATGTTCAAGTTCAAATAAGCAAATATATCATTGTTATGTCATTCTACAGGGGCCTGTTGTTCAACAGAAGTCTAATAGTTCAGGAAACCTTTATCCGATGCATAAGATGTCATCATCACGACATCAAAAACCAGGCTCTAAGCGCAACTCGAGTGGTGCACCTCCTTTTCCTGTACCAATGCCTTATCATCAACCACCAGTTCCACCAGTTTTTCATGCTATGGTGCCTCCACCTCACATTGCTGTTCCTGGCTATGCTTTCCCTCCTGGCCCAGGACCTTTTCCTACTGTTGAAAATCCTTTAGTGAAGCCTGCATCTCAGACAACAAGACAAGCATTTGTTCCACCTGCTCATGCTGTTGATGCTAAAAATGTTCAACCTTCTGTGCAGGGGGATCCAAATGCATTTGTTGTTAATTTTTCTAATGGAAGACCCAAAATGCAGGAACAAGCTGATCATTTAAATAATGCTTGGCATCAACAAAGGCCATTTCCTGCCAGAGCGAACATTTCTATGCAACATGGTATAGGAACAAGGGCCTTCATAAGACCTCCATTTTATGGTCCACCTCCAGGATACATGGTTGCTCCAGGCTTCCCAGGTAAATATTCTATTCATGGTCCTCTGCGAATACATATATTTGCACAATGCTATGCATAGGCATTTATGTATTTCTTCACTTGAATGTTTTGGGATACATCTTAGCTCATTTTTTATTTTTGAATTCCTCCATTGGTTAGTTCTATAATTCAATATTTGTATATTCTGCTTAGGACCTGCACCTGTATGGTATGTCCCTATGGCACCTCCGGGCTCTGTTAGGGGACCCCATCCTCGGCACTTTGTTCCATATCCTGTCAATCCAGAATCGCAGTCAATGCCATTGCCTCCAGAAACTCTAGCTTTGAGGGCTAGCATTGTTAAACAGATAGACTATTATTTTAGGTCAGTAATTTAATTATTGACAATGGCTTTTATATAGTTATTTTACCTGTCTGATATACCCTACAGATTCTGCTATCTTATGATAAAATATTTCTTGGTTGTTCTTTTCGTCTTGCATGGATGTCAATAATTTAGACGCATGGATTTCAAAATAGTGTCTTCTAGATTAGGATGAACAAATAAATTTTACCGCTAGTGGGATTGAAAGCGAGGATTATTGCCTTAGCTGATGAAGTGTAACAGATTTGTAGTGTTGGGAAGTGAAAGTAACAAAGTATAAGATGATTATTGCCTTCTTTATTAGGCCCTATAATTCCAAGTTGTGCTACAGAAAGAGGTAATGACTATTAAAAACTCATTGGGAACTCCTGTAATCTTATTTATGCACTGGGAATATACAAATCTAATCAATATGATGAAGACTGCTCATACAGCAAACTGCTGACTTCAGAGCCTTCTCTTGGCAGTGATGAAAATCTGCAGAATGACCATTATCTTATTTCCTTGATGGATGACCAAGGATGGGTTGCAATATTCACTGTAGCTGGCTTTAAAAGGGTATGTCTGTAAAATTTTGCCTCCTATTGTCTTAATTTTTCAGTATGTATGCTATATACAGGTGCATTCCATAATCTGTATTATTCCCAATAGCCTATATGATGTCAAGTGTCAAGTTGTAGGTTTTGAAGTAATTCCCCTTATTATAAAATTGTAATAATGTAATTCTCATGCTATTTTGCAAAATTTGCATAGGTTAAGAAGATGAGCATGGACATACCATTCATCCTTGATGCACTGCAGAGCTCTAATACTGTAGAAGTGCAGGTTTGATTCACCTTGGGTGCTTTTGTTTTTCCAAGTTGATTATTCTACTGCATGTGTGCTGGTGGAGATAGTCTTAAGCTTCTCACTAACTCTACTGTCTAGTTCATTGCTTTAATTTTTTTTTTTTTTTTTGCTCCAAAAGTTCATCTTATTGTTGTTATTGGTCTCTTATATCAAACTTGGGAAATGGTAATTTCCATTGTTAATGTAGCAAAGCAGAGTCACAGAATGGTACATAGTGCTCTTTTTATGCTCTTATATGTTATGGGCTGCAATTCTATGTTCGTCATAAGTTTGAACATGCAAGACCTTTATTCAGTTGTTGATGGTACTTTTGTTCAACTTAGAATTTTTTTTGGTCAGAATTTTGATCATAAATCAATTCCAGTCCTTTTCTTTTTTATTTGTTGTTCAAATGATTGTATATTTCGTATTTAAAGTCCTTCTTTAAGTGGTTTCATGTCAAGACACATAGGTTACTGTTTCATCAAATTATTTCAAAAGGAATTCAGTTATGGAATAATTTGTCTACTTCAACTTCCCATATTAAATCTAATGTGCCCAACTTTGATTTTTGATAACAGAAGAAATTATATTCAGAAGGAAGAGAAGCCCCAAACACAATCAATATGCCCAAGATGTGCCTAACTTTTGAGAATGACAAAGTTCTAGGAGGTTACTCAATATGCCCAAGATGTGCCTAACTTTTGAGAATGACAAAGTTCTAGGAGGTTACTCAATATGCCCAAGATGTGCCTAACTTTTGAGAATAATAAAGTTCTAGGAGGTTACTCAAAAGGAAGATTTTTCGGGCTTTTCAAGTTTAAACTAGATTATGATATTGGCTTCAATATAGACAAAATGAGGGGTTGAAGATGGCTTTCTTTCTTAACTTAGAGATCTTAAAACTTCTTTTTCTCATATGTAGATCGTATATTTGTGGAATAGAACCTTAACACTTTTGGAGCCAGCTTTATGTTACCAAAGCATGAAAGGCATGAAAAATTGGTGATACCTTAGCAAGTAATTAAATTTATATCATGTGTTTCTTCTTTTTTCTGAGTTCTCAATTGTAGCTTGTGTTACTTCCATAGGGTGACAAGATAAGGAAACGTGATAATTGGTCAAAATGGATTCGAGGTTCCTCAGGAAATTCAGCATCATCAATAGCTCAGAGTCAGCAGAACCAACCTGCGGATGATGCTACCAGTTATATTGAAAATGCTGATGCCATTGGAGGTAGGACAAATGAAACTTCTGAAGCAATTCTTAAAGATACTGCGCAGAATGCAATTTTGGTGGAGCAGATGCAATTAAAGAAAGATAAATTAGAAGTTTCACAAATGAACATGGAACATGATACTGAGAGTCATCTTTCCAATGATAAATCACAAGCAATAACTGGTGAAAATGTCAAATCTGAACTTGACACCAGTAAAAATAATATATGCTTCTACTCACAAGAAACCAAGCCCGAAAAATTTGATGATAATGAGACTGGAAACATGGAGGTTTTGGCTGATATGGATGTCAGAGACCTTTCTAATGATTTTGCAACTACATTTATGCTTGATGAAGAGATTGAGCTTGAACAAAAGATGCTAAAGAAGACTGATCTTTCTTCCACTAGAAGGTGATGAATATTTCTGTACCTGCTTAATGATATTTAGACAAAATGACTTGTTTTTCCCTAATATGCTTTATCTATAATTTTTTCAACCTTGCTGTTGTATCTTTATCCTCATCATTATAAGGTTCTTCAAGAATATGCTTGTGTTTTTTTTTTTTAAGTTTCTGCCCAAATCTGTACTCTAAATGGGTTTTTGCACCATACAGTGATCTAATTGCTTAATATCAAGCACCCATATGAATGGAATTGCTGTTGAAGATAGGCTACATTTGAATTGTAGGAGTCTTTGTACACCAGAGACCTTTTTTACAGTGACTGCAGATCTATATTCTGCTTTTCTTTTTATCTTGGAACTATTAATTATTTGTTAATATATATATTTTGAATAATTCAATTAAATTTATATTTATATTCTAGAATTTCCCCCTATCTTTGTATCCCATATTATTACTTACTAGGTAATTACAGGATGGATGCTTGCTTCTGAATCCCTGAGAAGTTTGTTGCCTTTTCAAACTAGAGAAGGTTTATTGTTCCATCTATTGATATGTGCAATTTTAATTTTTTTCCTTCAGGGAAATTACACGTCATGTGGTTTGGAAAAGATCCTTTGTGTCTACTTGTAGATTCGTATCACACTTTTCCCACTTGTGGTTTTTTCATATTATTTCCAATAACATTTCTTTGAAGTTAATCAAATGTTGATACCCCTGCCCCCTTTTTCTGGGTAGTTGACTCTATTTTCATTTTTGACTCTACTTTCACTGAGTTTATATGAAATCTGAGTAATGTGAATTTGAAATTAGAGGATTTTTATTTTCTTTGTTAAAAACCATGTTAATATCTTCTGTTTGAGATGTTATAATATACTAGGTTTTTTTTTTTTTTTTCAGTTTTTGGCTCCCCAATGGAATGAATTAAGTGATTTTCATACTATTGTCATTTAATTGTAACCAAGTGTGTTTGTTCATATTTTATTTTACATCCATCTGATGGAATTTGTTGCCCAAAAGGATTGATGATGAAGATGATGAGATGGTTGTCAATGACAGGGACGTTCAGAGACTTGTAATTGTTACCCAGGTATTGTTGTTGATAAGCTAATAAAACCAAGAATATATTTCATTTTTTCCTCAAGAGTGGGTAATAATTTTTTTTTTGGGATAAGAAGCTTTATTAGAAGGAAGGAAGATTACAAATTACGAAGATAAGGTATCCTCCTAAAAGAAGTGTAGAACATTATAAAACACAAGAGAACACCCAACCGAGACCCAGTAACCTGCGGGTAAGGATGCAGCAAAGCCGCCCAATCTCTCTGGATATTTGACAAAGACGCTTCCTTGAATACACCGTGAGAAAAGCACCATAGAGAAGCCATGGTCATTATCCTGTCCCACAATAACTGAATAGGCCATGGCACACTCTTAAAATCACACATTTACTTTCGAATCAAATACTCCACAATATTGCAAACACAGCACGGTGCCACAGTTTTTTGTCTTTCTTTTTCCCAAAACCATTGAAAGTTATCAAGAGAAATTGTTCCAAGGTTAGAGGGCACACCAAATGATCACTGAAAATGCCAAACAATTTACTCCATAAAAAGACAGCCACTGGGCAATGTAGAAAAATATGTGCGGTAGATTCAGAATTAGACATGCACATTACACACATATCAGGGGATAAAACTGTGTTTGGTCTACCGACCTGCAGCATATCATTAGTGTTATTCCTATAAAGTACCATTGCCCAGTCAAATGACTTCACCTTAGTGGAAGTCTTTGATTTCTAAATTGGCATGTCAAGAAGAAAACAATACCTATTAGAAGTCAAAGGATCCAGAGAAGTAGAAGGGACTGTAAATCCTGAACATATCTCTCAAATTCCTAGAAAAATGGAAATTTCGAGAGACACCAAAGCCCTGAATGGTACACAATTCTGAATGGAGGCATTATGCAAAGAGGAAATATTATAAAGATGAGGAAAAGCCTCTGTAAAAGAAATATTCCCACCTTGAGATCCTACCAAAACTTTATTCATCTTCTATTGCCCCAATCTTAAGGAAACCAATAGTCTGAAAAGTTCATAACCCTGGGAAATGAATTTCCAAGGACTCTCATGAGTTGCAGTGTGTGTTAGGTTGGCATCCCATCCATTCTGATGTGAACCATACTTACTGCAAATTACCTGGTGCCATAACAAAGTTATCTCAACAAGAAAACGCCATAGCCATTTACCTACAAAGGCAATGTTTTTAGACACCAAATTACCAAAACCCAGATCCCCTTTCTTTCTTGATCTACAACAAATCTTCCTACTAACGAGGTGGCCCCCTTCTCAACTCATCAACCACTGCCCAAAGGAATCCCTCATGGTCTTCTCAATTCTTCAAGCTACACCCACTGGGATTCAAAAGAGAGAAAAATAGTAAAGAGGAATGCTAGATAAATGAGTCCAAATAAGGTGACACGGTTGCCAAAGGAAAAGGAGACCTAGACTAGATACCTTAAACTGCATTGATGGAAATTAAAATAATTTTAGGATGATTTAATGGCTATACAGAAGCTGGAACTACATATCTAGTGTTGTGTATTTCTTGATACTCTGTTTTGAGCATGCATAGATAATGTTTATCTTTTGGTCTATAAGAAAACTGACTAACCATATTAAGTGGGTTTTTTAATTGCATTGAATGGATTATTTATTTAATTTTTCTATTGTAATGTGCAGAATAGTGATATTAAACAAGGATCTAAACTTGATGGCAAAGAATCAAAATCCATTTCCAGTGAATTTGCTTCTGCAATAAATGATGGTCTTTACTTCTACGAACAGGTTGAAGAACCATCTTTGTTTTTATTTTTGCCGGTCATCATTTATCTTGTACATCAATATTTTTTTCATTAAATTTTTAGTTGCCCACCTAATTATCAACAGGAACTGAAAAATAGGCGGTCTAATCGTAGAAAGACTAACTTTGATAATAAAGACCGAAAGTTAAAAGCTATAAGCAATACTCCAGGAGTATCAAATATGAAGGTGGGTGAAAATATTAGTGCAAGCAGTGTCCTTGAAGAGTCTGGAGTCACTAATTCTCGGAGGAAACAAAAAGGCTTTCTCAAGCAACAGTCTTCCCATACGCAGCGGTTCTTTTCCAGCAATTTCAGAAATCATGGAACTGGTCGTAACTCTCATGGGATCATATCTGAAAGTCCACCAAGTAATTCGGTTGGGTTTTTCTTTGCTTCTACGCCTCCTGAAAATCATGGGTCAGTTCAGAATTGTCTGTTTCCTGTGCTAATGACTCTGTGATATTGGTTTGTTGTTTTTTTATTTTTTATTTTGAGGAAGATATCAGGTAATCATTGGTTCAAAGAGCATGTCATACTTTGAACATGCTAAATGAAATGATGTATTGATTGTTCTATTTGATGACTATGAAACTATTTCCAATAATTATCTCAATTTTGCAGCCCTAAGCCTTCCATATTGAGTAGTTCACCACATGGGGGTCTTTCTGGAAGTAGCCCACCTGTGGGTTCCATGCCAAAGTCTTTTCCACCATTTCAGCATCCAAGTCACCAACTTTTAGAAGAAAATGGGTTCAAACAACAGAAGTAAGTGGTAACTTACAGTATGTGTGCATGAGGACTTGTCAGGTAGAGGATATACTGTATTGTCAAAGTTCTTTATTTGATTCTTCCTTTTAGGTACCAGAAGTATCAAAATCGATGCCTGAATGATAGAAAGAAACTTGGAATTGGCTGCAGTGAGGTGGACTACATCTCTTAACTTCCTTTGAAAAATTATATTTGTAAAATTTAATGAGGTAGATAAAGTCTAGTTGTATCCACTTTGGTGGTATGTAGGTTGATTTATTCTTCTAATGATTGTAGTTCTCTGTGTTTCCATTCTTATTTTTGTGCACGTTTTGAATTATTTTGTCTTTCTTTTCATTATTTCAATTGTAATTTTTTTGTGCAGATATGCTTTAAATAGTTAGTTGTGAAAATTATGGACAACTGACCACGCTTAGCATTGTCCATATTGGTTTATGGTGCTCAACTTCGTTCTTTGGTTTAACGTAATTATATAAATACAATCTGTAGTTGAATTTCTCATGGAAGTATCATTAGCTTGGTCGTTTCTCGATTAAAATTTTTCCCGATTAATCTTTTCATATTATTTGTAAATTTAATATTTCTATTTTCTGAATTATTATATTCTCTTTAGATTGTACAATTGCTTATTCCAGTTGGATTTGTGTGTGTGTGCAGGAAATGAATACATTATACAGGTTCTGGTCATACTTTCTTAGAGACATATTTGTTCCTTCTATGTACAATGAATTTAGGAAATTAGCAATGGAAGATGCAGCTGCTAATTATAATTATGGGATAGAGTGCCTTTTCAGGTTCTACAGGTATTAATTTCAAATTATGCTTTTCTCATTTGCTTGATAAGTCAGAACCTTCATTTAGCTTTTATCCTCTATTCCACTGAATCAGAAAAATCTAATAAGATGATTTCTTGATTTTATGTTCAATTTTAGTTTATTTGTTTCTTTTTAAAATAAATAAAAGAAGAAAGATTATCATAGAGAAAGAGGAAAAATATGAGGGACGATGATAAAATATTCTCCTAAACAGAGAAACTTTGGAAAAAAGAGAAAGAAAAAAATTGAGCCTAACAAATGCAAGAAAGTTGTCTAATCTCTTTCCAGGACAAACAAGGAAATTTCCTTTATAAAATCATGTGTAGAATGTCAAAGAAAAACAACCCTATCCCATAACATCTGTAAGGGCAAAGAAACACCATTGAAAATGTGAGCATATTACTCTAAGCATGTACACCAGAGAACAGCACAAACTGCACACTGCTGCAAAGTTTTAGCCCCTTATTCTGTTCCTAAATTTTAAAAATGTATCATGAGACACGCCCAGAACTCTGACCAGCTTATTCCATAAGAAAGTAACTGACTGACAAATGACAATGCAATAGTAAATGGGAAACTGTGTCCCGACTAGGTTTACACAGGAAATAGCTGTGCAAGGACTGATCTGTAATGCATCATTGGGAAAAGTAGATTTAGCTGCTTCTTGACTGGCCTTATTATTAGGGGAAAGAAAATTGGTGCACCAGTGCTTCTAGTGATTTTGATTTTCGATTAATTCCTTGTTTCAGTTATGGTTTGGAGAAGGAATTCAGAGAGGATCTGTACAAGGATTTTGAACAGCTAACTCTGGATTTTTACCACAAGGGCAATCTGTATGGCCTGGAAAAATATTGGTAATTGATTTACTCTCTCTTCTTACAGTTTTACTGCACATTTATAATTTTTATTTTTCTTCAGTCCTTGTCCTGATTTCCTATGAAAGATTTATTCAATTATTGTTATGGTGGAAGGATATAATATTTGATTAGGTAGAGGCTAAACTCTAAAGCATAACAGAAATTGTTCAGTAGAAAGAACAATATTTATCAAATTCTTTATGAAATATAATTGTACAGTCAAACCCAATGTAGTTGAATGTGATATTTTCCTGGTTTATCGGATTTGTGATCCAGCATAACAATCTTTTTAACATTGGAATCCTGATTACAGTATTAAACTATGATCAATTATTTGCTGATTCTTGAGAGTGAGTTTTCCTTGGAATTTGGATAAATTCAAACAGCGTTCTGATAAATGTCAAAAACTACAGATTATGACAGTAGATTTTCTGAAATGAAAAGAATTTTCCATTTCCTTGATTGGATTCAACAGTAGATTTTTATACACCCGCAGTATGTGTGTTCCAGGACTAGCAAATAACAAAATGCAGATGCATTCAAATAGTGAAAAATTGTATGGTAAATTACAAGTATACTATATTTATGAGAGTGTTGTGTATGATTTGGCAAGTGAGCAAGTCAAGCATGGTTTATAGGTGGAAGTTGCTCTTGAAGATCAATCACCTGTTAGCTTAATTAAAGTAAACTATGAGATCATAAAAATGACGTTCACAATTTAGACTGTTTTAAATTGTCATCTCCCGCACTTCTTCTTTTGCTGTAATGTAAAGGGATCAAATTATAGGATCATTTATTCTATCCAAAAAGAAAGAAAGATGTGAACACTTCTAAACTCCTTGTTGGCTCAACTTAACCTCCATTGGATTGTATTACTAATGCATTGTGAGAAGAAGAAATTAATGTTAATTATCTTAATTTATGATGTAATTGTAATTTGGGATTTAGGGTTTGTAAATGGGAATTTGTGGTAATTTAGGGTTTATTTATCAGCTATTTAGAATTTTAATAAAAGTGTTTGAGCCTAGGTATATCCTCCTATCCCTTTGTTAAGTCTTAGCAGGATTCTAGTGTTTGTATTTCAGTTACATTAGGAATATTTGAATTTTGGTTCAATTGGATTTGTTTAGGTTGTCTATAAATAGACCTGCTTTCATTCCTAGAATGTTACCTCTATTATTGATATTGAATAAAGAAAATTTGAGATTTAGTTATTGCTTTTGGTTTTCCTCTTTGTTCCCATTCTCGTGCTGCATCTTGGTTGTTCAAAACCCAAACCAAACCAATGGATTAGTTTGGTTTAAATTTTTGAGTTGGGTTGGATTGAAATTTTTTAGTGAATATTGGGTTGGGTTGGGTTTGGGTTATAAAAAATAATAAACCAATATAACCCAACCCAACCCTTTTATTTATTATTATTTTTTTAAATAGATATATGAAATGTATCAGTATTACTATGAAATTAGAATTTGAAACATCAATCCCTTTTAATTGTGATTATTTGATTTTAGTTAATCTTAATAAATTTCCCCTATAAAACTCCTAAATATTCTCTAGGCTCTAGCAAAAATACGGTACTTCTTTTAGTTATCTCCCATTCTACCATTTCCCAAGTCTACTTTCCTTTCTCTTCTTTTCTCTTCTTCACCTCTTCTATGAATACTGTTTTCAATCCTTCTCCAATTGCCTTGAACATTTTTCAATGTTATTGTAGTTAAGATTTTCATTCTCCTGTGTTTTCTTATTTCTTTTAGAAGTATAAACTCATCCATATTTGTTTTTGCTATTTAAATTTTTGTAATGTTCTTATTTTGAGAATTTTTACATAACTGTCTCAAACCGAAAAATTAACCCAATCCAAACTGACTTTTCATAGTTTGGTTTGGTCAGGTCATAAGCCTTGTGTTTTGGGTTAATTTGGGTTATATAGTGTAAAAAAATTCTTGGGTTGGGTTTGTGTTGAATCTAAATCCAAACCAACACAGTCCATAAACACCCATAGTGTGCATCAAATACACAAATTTGGTCACTGTTGCCTTTGAGTGAACCTGTTTTATAACAAATCCCTACCCCCAAAAAGAAAAAAGCAAAAGAAAATAAATGTTACCGTATGACCGTAGACAAATTTAAAAAGCTTCAAACAACTATTAAATGTCCCGACTTCAGAGTTTTAACATAAATAATTTAAAACTTGAGGAGAACCTGACAGATGTTCTGGTGGATTTATGGTTTAATCAAAGCATTATAATGGTTATTTGCAGAGTTTATAGTTTGATTTGAGACAGAAGCCAAAGTAGCCAAAAGATTTTTTTTCTTCAAAAAAATAAAATAATACAACTATATTTTTTAGTTAGTCCAAAACAGATCACTTATTGGGAATTTATAGTAGTTTGGTTTCCTGTGGAGGGGTATACTTATTTTAATTTTGATGTTTGGACCACACTCCAAATGGGAAAAAATTCTAGTGCTACTGTAGTACTGGACTCAGTGCTCCCTTCTAACAGAAGTAGGTCCCTCATAATAAAGTACACATACTATATTATGAGGGGCCCACTTTAAGAATAATTCCCCTATCCTTTTTGTTACAGAGGGGAGCACTACTACGGTAGCACTAGACTTTTTTTCCTCCAAATGCTACCTAGGCCTGAATTCCTTATAAGAGAGTGGACTTGCACCTTTTATTACAAGCTTTAATGTCAATAGCATAAGTTCTTTTGGTCACACCAATGTTAAGGAACTACAGAACTTCAGTATCTTTTTCATGGCTCCAGTTAGATGCTGCTAAGTTAAAAAAAATTATATATTCAGCCGAGATCATTTGGACTTCACTCATTACACAGTCATCACTCTTACAACTGATTATTTGCTGATGTTTATGGCAGGGCGTTTCACCACTATCGTGCTGCACGTGATCAGAAAGAACCCCTGAGTAAACACCCAGAACTAGATAAGTTGCTCAGGGAAGAATACCGAAGTTTGGGGGACTTCCGCGCTAAAGAAAAGAAGATAGTGAAAGAGGACATCAACTAAATTATGAAAGATGCCAAAATCCTTGTCACAGTTTTTGACGGCGTCCCCAATTTTGAACTGAAATCTAACAACTTGACATGTGAGTTGGAGAGCGGCCTACTTTTTGGTTTGAACACTGGAAGATTGTTTTTGTTTGTTCTATATTGGTTTGGATTGCTTATGCCTGTGCAAGGGCTGCTGATTGCCAAGTCTTCCGGAGTTTCTGAAGCTCCCAAATGCATCCTTTCTTTGATGGATCTTTAGACATGGGGGAAGATATGTTGTACATAAGCTGATAGACTAGACTAGAAATCATGAACTTTACCAAAAGCAAAAATAACAAAAAAAGGGAAAGGTCCTTTTGTTTTTTGGGGAATGGTATGAAAAAGAGGGGAAGGATTGTACTTTATAGCTTGCCAAATTTGAACAATAAGATTGAGTTTTACTGTATCTTAATGTGTTCAATTATTTGTCTTAAATAATTCTTATGACACCAAATTGCTATGTTTTGGCAACCCTTGAAGTGAAATCTTTCCTAAGGATGTTGGTGAATGTGGACTCGGTGCAGAGCATCCGGTTGAGGTAATCGTGGCCATCTAGAATGATTTGAATACACAATGTGAGAGAGAAAAAAAAAAAAAGAAAGAATTTTAGGACATGTAAGCCAAAAAAGAGGGAGTATATCGTGGCTGTCCAACATACGATATAACTATATCTAGTGCAGTTGCCTGTCTGGATCTGATGTTTGATTAGCAGAAAATCAAAACATATCTTGATTAAATTTCATGTTAAACTTGGTTAGTATTTGATAAAAGAATAAAGTCCCCTTATTTACTCAATGAAATCTTTTTATATTTAAGAAGTGTTGCTGTAAGTATGTATTTATGGAAGAGGAATGTTCATCTTACAAATTATATCACTTACAAATTCACCTCACATTATGTTGGGAGAGGTTAAAGTTTGGTATAATGATGTGAAATAAGATAGAATAAATTTAAGAGAAAATATTTGTGAAAGTACATTACTTTATAGTTTATACCGAATAATACTCTAGGAGTATCTAGGAATTTGTCTTCAACTCTCAAAATGTGGCATGAAAAACACCAGTCGATTAATCATTGTAATAAAGAGAAAATTATCTTCCCTTATAGGTTGGCTAAATTGAGTAAAGCTATTCTGACAAATTCAACTCTTACAAATCTCTCATAAATTACTCATCTTATTTATGTACTAGCTATGATGGAAAGGTGTGATGAGATAGAATAATTTGAGAGATTTAGAAAAGTTAAATTTGTAAAAAATAGCAATACTGGACTAAATTACTAGGCCAAGCTATAGGACAAAAACAAAAAGATGTTTCTCAATGGAATTTCAAGACATGCTAACCTTATTATTAGCATTTTTATTACACATTCTTCAGTTCTTCAGTTACTATATATATATATATGAATGAATCTATTAGACTTCAAGCACAATACCGCCTGATGTGGTAATCTCTCAGTACCTGTTCATTTGCACTTACTGCCTCATTTCGTAATGATCTTGGACTATTAGCATTGACATCAACTACAAAGAAAATTCTATTCAAAGTACTTTTAAAATTAATATTCTCTTTTGTTATTATTATGACATACGATATGAAATTATCTTAATAAAATATTTCTAAAAACATCATAAACTAATTAACTCAAAAATAAATTTTGACTTCGGCGCCCCCTCGTTTCAACCTGCTTCTCCCATGTAAAGTATTGTAAGTAAATCTCTATTATTTTAATGCTAATTTTATTTGGTTCATGCATATATAATCGACTAACAGTATAATATGCACACTAGCTTAATTCGTAGACCTTCACTGACACTGGGTGAATCTGCAAAAGTATGTTTCTCAATAGAAGTCAAGGCTCTAGCCTTAATCAGAGAAAATTCCTCTTCAATGCCTATCAGGCACCACTATTTCCGAGGGGTAACTAATAGGTATCAATTTCCTAACCGGTAGTAGAACTAGATGTGAGGTCTATTCTTTTACTTTTCAAGTCTGCCAAGTGAATAATCGCTTGTTAATTCCTATAATAGAATAACTATAAATACATTTTCGCCTGAGGTAACAAGTTCATTTTAGGGCGGTAGTCCATGTCCAGTATGAATACCTTCTTAGGAAGTTTCATTGTTCATACATCTGAAATACAGAAAATCAACAATCCTGTGATGAAAAAGATGAATACCAACAAACTATAGGAATTTAGTATCAAGAAACTTTAAAGATAACTCAGTTAGCAATTTGACTGAGTTTCTAACAAAATTAAACCACAAACGAACCAGAACAAGCAAGAAGCAACAAGGCGAAATAACAATATGTACAAGGCTACTCCTATTTTGTATTGAGTTTGTTGTGACTAAGATGGAGGATGCCAATTTCTCACCCAATCTGTTAGAGTTGCAACATTTCTACTAATGTCTTCAATAGTATCACTCTTCAATGCAACTACTCTGTCCTCCGGGTAACTTTCTTTAGCTTCCTCAAGCAGAACTTGGAAGATTTCACATTCAATATTGTTGGAAAGCTTTGAATCGCTGTACCCTCTGTCACATAGTTTGAGAAAGTTAGTTTGAGATGAAACCAATAATTCAATCAAATAATCAACATTGAACATCTGTGCATCCAGACCTCCTACTCAAACGATCATACAAGACAGAGTTATCAGTTTGAAGTACAACCACACAATCAAACCATCGCTCAGGAAAGAAGTCACAGCCGTGATAGTCCACAATGATTCCTCCCTCTTCCATCATGTCCTCAAGCTCATCACAGACCTACAGAATCCATGCAATATATACTCGTAAAGATCTAATAATCTGAAAGCATACACAAGATAAGCAGCAGTGAGGACTAAATCACAATCTGTTCAAATAATTCAGCAACAGTACAGATCCAAGAAGCAGTCCCAGAAAAAGAAACCCAAATGTCTTAATAATAATTGGATAGCAAGTGGATGCTTGATATAAATCAAGAAAATGATCTCTCACTTCCTCATGGCAATTGTAAGTCCTCAGATATTTTATTTTTTATTTACCTGTCTAGATGAATAAACATACATAGCTCATACAGGAAATTCTGAACAACAAAGAGTATACAATTATACATGCCTTTTATAACCTTTAAGACCGAAAGTTCAGAATTAGCATGGATGGTTACAGAACTTACGGTATAAATTTTCAAGGGATATTATCTAGCAGGATGAAACAGGAGGAAGTGGTAAGAACCAGATGATTGCAAAGGGTCAGGACAATACTGCTTGGACAACAACGCATGAAATGGAAGAATAATCCTCCATGCATACAGTTTTTATTAATACAAACTATAGAGATTTAGGCTCAAAAAATTTGTGGTTATCAATTTAGCATAGTAATGTTGTCTAAATAATTACGAGTTTCATATATTCAGACCAGACATAGGACCTGAAACCCACCTAATGCACAGTAACGTTAACATGAGGTGTAATCTAAATCTCTAACCCAATTTCAACCAACCACAGTTACCAATTGGGCATAATTGTAAAACTTAATTCTTATACAAAAAAGGTACCACTACCAATTAATACACAACAAAACATGCAAACAAAAATTTTCTCAAGCACTGATTCAGTTAGTAGCTCACCAAATCTTCATTAATGACATAACAATCAAGCTCATCATCCCAGCCGTCATGCAAGTTCTTCTCTTTGACCAATTCTCCAACATTGATGTGACGGAAATTGATGGCTTCCGCTAGAGAAGAGGACATCGTTGTCTTTCCTGTTCCTGGTGTCCCAGTCACCAGTATGTTGGGCCTCCTCCTCTTGCCACTCTCTTGCACCATGTCTACAAACTGCACTAGCAAACAGACATTTAATTTATGTAGTGATGCTACCAAATATTGATGAGATACAATAGTATTTTGGTACGGAACTGCAGGATTCAGTTCAGGGGAACTAAAACAGTTTCCACTGAGATGCTGCCATGTATATGAAACTTGCAGACACATGAATTGTACTGGTAAAAACTAAACATTGCTTCTCTTACTAGAATCAAATTTTGCAAGTGGGAAGCAGTGCATTGGCCAGTAGAAACGGACTTTGTAACATGTTTCATTCAATTCACAGTATAAGAGCAATACAAATTGAGATTGGAACACTTTCACCATTTTGAAATCAAACCTAGGTTACTTTAACATGCTTAGATTCCGATAAGATGTAAAAACATCATCCAGAAGCAAAAAATTATACATCTCTTTAACCTTGTTCTTGAACGTTCTGGTTAATTTTAATCCTTCTATTGGTTTTTGGTTTTTTTAGCACTTTTATGAAAGAGTAAATTATGAAGGGGCACCTTTCAACTTACTCAATGTGTAGTCCATCGCCCAAGGCTTTCATTGGTGCAATTTATCTCATCATTTATCCTATTATGCAAATCATGACTTAAGCCACTGAGCTGTTTAAAATTGATGACAAAGATGTAGTAGTAATTTACCCAATCAAATACCGTAAACAATTTCAATGGCTCAGTGACTGATGTCTTGTTTAACCCAATCAGATAGATTTGTTAGAGTAAATTGCATCAATGGAAATTTGAGAAGCAATCTGCTCATCAAGTAAAGTTGAAGAGTTTTTTTGTTTCTACCCATCTTTCCTAAAATCAAATAAATTTATTTAAAAGCTTACAACTTGAGTAAAAGGTTGACACAGATTCTAACTCTACGAAAAACTAAAAACACCCACAAAAACTATAGACTAAAAACAGAGACTCTGTGAGCTCGGTAAGAGCAAAAGCCAAAAAACTTGAGAATGAGACAGGAACCCAAACACAAAAGCTAAAATAAAAAATATTCCTTTCACATAAAAAGCACGGTGGCAGACCCTCAGCGACCGCCGTGTCAAGGAGAGAGAAACGGCGAAGCAACGGAAACAGAACTGAGAATACCTAATTGGGTGCTACCAGAAACCCGGTCTTCGTTGTCGCAGGTAATGGAGATGGCGATCGAGGGCACGTAATAGCTGAATCGCGCGCCGAAGCAGAAGAGAGTTTCAGAGTATCCAAGAAGATGACATTTGATAAGATGACTACAGAATATACCAACGGCATCTTTTGTTTTATTTATTTTGTTAAAAAGCGAACAATTGCCGAATATTCTCGGGTCGTCTTTGGATTTTAGGTTATGAATTCAAATTCATTCCAAATTAAATATATCAAGAAAATTTATTAGTAATTTTAATAAAAAAATACTCTAATCTTTTTCATTTTTCATCTCATTTTTTTAAAACACAGAAATAGTCAAATAATTAATTCTTTATTTCATATAAATAAATCTAATTAAAGAAAGGTGGGATATTGTTATTCTAAGTAACAATTAAATAATTAACTCATTATTTTGTATATATAAAAGGGGGTCACGATAGAATGTATATATATATTTTATTATTTTTTAATATTAATAAATTATTATTTATGTCATATATATATTTAAAATATTTTAAAATATTTTTATATTTTTTAAAAATATTTATACTTATGAGTGAATAATATCAAAAAAGTATGGATGGATAATATAAAAAGATATAAAAATATTTTAAAATATTCTAAAAAAATTATATGACTTAGACAATAATTAATTAATATTAAAAAATTTAAAAAAAAAAATGAATGCCGAAATATTTTAGGTTACACCATAACAAGTACCATAAATAAATTCAATTAAAGAAAAGTTGGATATTGTTACTCTAACTAACAATTTGGGGTTTGAAGAAAATTAATAATCAAATACTTGTAAACTTGACATCTTCAACATAACTAAATACTGAATGGAGTGGTAAAGAAAATACTTAAAACAAATTATACTTGAATCTTTTAATCCATTGTTTCATCTACACATAAATATTTATTTTTGCATTGAATATTCAAAAAATCATAATTGAACCTCCTAGTCTCTTCTTAATGATTAAAGACACAATTTTATAATTAAATAATATTATATTAAATTCCCAAGAAATAGTAACTAGGTTAACAAATAACAGATTAAACAATCCACAGTTGATGGTCTACCAAGTATGGAAAGGAATAGGGTTTGGTAGCACGATGTGTAGCTGCAGGGATAAAACAATTCCGCTGTCGGGATTCGAACCCGGAGGAGGTAGTTTATAGAACACACCAAAGGATAATGCTACAGGGGATTTTTTTGGGATTGTTGCGAAAAATATATATGTATAGTGAGAAACCAAGGTTGAGTTAGTTTCCCCATTAAAAATACATAAATAGATAAATAAATACCTAAAAAAAATATTCTCCTATATATAATAATGGCAATGTAAGAGGATCCGGTCATTTTTTTTAATATTCGTATATGAATTCAAAATATATATCCAATATTCATATTTATCCAAATTCAAAAACTTTTACATTTTCAATACCTAAAATACTTGAAAACTCATAAATACTAGAGTAATAGGTATCGGGGATATCTAAAATATCCAATATCCCTATTTTACCTTTCATGGTGCAACTTCTCAGACAATTTTAAAATTATAATTGCTAGCTACTATTATTAATGTATCAAAAGTATTAAATAATTGCTAGCTACTATTATTAATGTATCAGAAGTATTAATTTAGTATACAACCACTTTTGGTGTTGTAGCAATGCA
>JASKGM010000011.1:5244310-5255706 GCA_034509205.1 Ceratonia siliqua | reverse complement strand
AAAAAACTATACCTCTAAAGAAGCAAAATGGATTAAGGTTAATCAATTAGGTAGACCATAAATCTTATATTGTAAAAGAAAAAAAAGTACTTATGAATATATTGTATTTAGATTATTTTTATCATTTTTTAAAAAAAATTGGTTGGCCCATCGGGCCAATTCGGGCCGGCCCGTTCGGGCTGCGGGCCACATCGGGCTGGGCTAAAAAAGCCCAATTTTTTTCGGGCTGGTATTTTGCTAGCCCATCCCTATTATTTTTCGGATTAGATCGGGCCAGCCCATCTGATTGGGCCCATTTTGCCACCTCTATTTAGAAGTATATAAAAAGATTAATATCTTTTGATTTACGCTTAAGCTTATTTATAGATACTCTTATCATATAAAAAAAAATTAACATACAAGAATACTTTATAAATTTATTATTGGAATTAAATTTAACATGTAGAATTCACACGTAAAATTCCATATTTTAATTAATGTCAGCTATTAAATATCTTCTTAAACTAATAATTCAAATTTATATAAGAATCCTTCAGTATATACTCTTTCTTTATAACCTAAATCTCTCATTAATGCATTCTCATGCTTTCATTCATCATCATTATCATGAAGTATTACTTTAGAAGTATATATAACAATTAGTATCAACATAAAATAATTTAACAAGCAAGAATACTTTAAAAATATATTATTTGAATTTATTTTAACACTAGATTTCATAGACCTCAAACTTAATTTTAATTAATGCCAACATTAAATATTCTCTTACACTAATAATTTAATATTTCCTCTTTCCTTTTATTAATGTTTTGTCGTTCTTTCACAAACCATCGTTATTATAAGATATTATTTATTTCATTTAAAATTATTTATTATTTAAAATAATAATACAAAAATTAAAAAAGATATTAAATAGTCTTAATTTTAATAAAAATAATTGTATTTGATTAAATCACCTTTATTAAAGTTAATTTAGTCTCTTATTATTATTCTATTGAAGATAACAATAAATAAAGATATCATTAAAAAAATAATAATTAATATTTTATTGATAATATATAATAACAAATAATTTAAAACAAAATAAAAATTTTAAAATAATAAATAATTTAAAATGAATGTGATATTTCAAAAGTATATATAACAACTATCATCAATATTAATTAATTTAACATGCAAGAATACTTAAAGAGATTTTATTCGAATTCAATTTAACATGTAGAATTCACACATAAAACTCAAAATTTTAATTAATATCAACTGTTACATATTCTATTAAATTAATAATTATATTATGTTATAATTCCTCAAAATTTCCTATTTTCTTCTAACTTAAATATCTCATTAATGCTTTCTCATTTTTTTGCTCACCGTTGTTATTATAAAATATTACTTTAAAAGTATGTATAATGAGTAATATCTTTCGATTAACATTTAAGTTGACTTAAATATACGTTATTATAAAATATTACTTTAAAAGTATATATAATGATTAATATCTTTCGATTAACATTTAAGTTGACTTGAAGATATTCTCGTTATATACAAAAAAAAAGTACAATAATACTTTATAAATATATTATTGAAATTAAATTTAACATGTATAATTCACACCTAAAACTCAATATTTTAATTAATGCGAATTGTTAGATATTCTTTTAAGCTGATAATTCCTTTTTCATTCTGACATTAATATCTGATAAATGCTTTTTCATTCTTTCATGAACCACTATTATTATAAAGTATTACTTCAAAAATATATGTAACGATTAATATAGCGTAAATTAATTCACGCGTAAAACCAACATGTTAATTAATGTCTACCATTAAATATTCTCTTAAATTGAAATTATAGAAGAATTCCAAATCCTGGGAACTTCATAATTGGCCGTGTGGGCTTAATTATCCCAAGGTTGTGATAAGATTAACCTAACCCTGAATATAAATATTCCCCTCCCCTTCTCAGTTTTCCACCCTCCTCAAATTTGGCTTTACCCCCGCCAATAGGCAATAACCCACCACTTTCGCATTCACCGAGGACATTGCCCCCACTTTTAATGCGCAATAAAACCAGGATAATGTCCACTCCCTTGTCCGTTCTCTCTCTCTACCTTCCTTCTTCTCCTTCTTCAATCTCTATCTGCTGAACAAGTCTCAAGAAGCCAGCTTCTTCTCCGCTTATTGACTTGCGGCGACTACAGAAGAAGACCCATTTCTGGATCTTCTGGTATGATCGTCTTTACTGACCCCTTTTACTGTTTAGTTCTTTCATATGAGCTGATTGATCAATCCGATTTATGGGGTTCTGTGATTTTTTTTTTCTGGGTTTTTATTTTCCTTTCAAAGTTTGTGCTGTTTATATTATCCTGTTGATCTGTGGAGTTCTAATCTTTTCCATTTCTATTGAAGTTCTCACCTGTTTTCGCCTTACTGATGATGTTTGGGTTTTTGGGTATTCGTTGTATTGGGTCCCTGACCGGTTGAGTTGGTCTTAGATCCTTTTTTGATGTAATAACTTAACTTGGAAAGTTTCCTTATCAGTTTTGCCACTATTACTGGAAATTTCTTTTGGGACTTGCTTTTTCTCTCTCAGCCGCCTTCTGTTTGATGATGGATCGATGAGAGACTCATCGATTTCAATCTGAAATTTGACTTTCATCTGTTTAAATCACCGCCTAGGCATACTCTTTGCCTACCAAGCAGGTGCCTTATTATACTTTCATCTTTACTGATGGGCGATTAAGATCTGTGCTATCAAGCAAGCCCTGATCTTTTAAGTTGATTGAAGGGGTAGGGTTATCAGATAGAATCTTGAATTTATCTTTATAATGGATATATGCTCTGGTGACTTGTCAGTTTTAGATTTTTTGGACCTATATTTATATGTGAGATTGCTGGATGAGAATGAAATAAGTGTTTATCATTGACAATTAGGTAGCTAGTAAATCTTTATGAGATACCAGTGCAGATTTGATTTTTAATTTGTGATATTCACTTCATCTGGAAAGTATTTGACCTTTTTACTGTTTTAATTATTCTTGGTTTTATTGCTTTGACAGGTGTGAAGGCCTTTAAAGTCGAGAAATTGTTATCTCCAATTGGTGTATCACTGCTAAACGAGGGTGAAGTTTGGAAACCTGGTCTGCTACTCACCTCATCTAAAGCTTATATAGGTTGAATCCCACATTGAGGCTCTATTTGGGGGTTTTCTTTGGGAAATGATGATGATATTTGACGAGATGGGGTTTTGTGGTGATTTGGATATGATATCGGCTCCCCTTGGGGAGGGGGATATTTCCACCCGGCAAACTGAACCAGAGGCAGCAGTCGAGGATGATTCCAGTGACGAAGAAATTGACGTGGACGAGCTTGAGAGGAGGATGTGGAGGGATAAAATGCGTCTCAAGCGGTTAAAAGAACAGAGTAAAGCTAAGGAGGGAATTGATGCAGCCAAGCAAAGGCAATCACAAGAACAGGCAAGGAGGAAAAAGATGTCAAGGGCTCAAGATGGAATCTTGAAGTACATGCTGAAGATGATGGAGGTTTGTAAGGCTCAAGGCTTTGTTTATGGTATAATTCCTGAAAAGGGAAAACCAGTCACTGGGGCATCTGACAATCTTCGTGAATGGTGGAAGGATAAAGTTAGGTTTGATCGTAATGGTCCAGCTGCCATTGCAAAGTATCAAGCAGAGAATGCAATCCCAGGCAGGAATGATGGTTGTAATGTTGTTGGTCCAACTCCACATACCTTGCAAGAGCTTCAGGACACAACCTTGGGCTCTCTGTTGTCAGCTCTCATGCAGCACTGTGATCCCCCTCAAAGACGGTTTCCATTAGAGAAGGGTGTTCCTCCACCATGGTGGCCTACAGGGAATGAAGAATGGTGGCCCCAAATTGGTTTACCTAAAGATCAAGGCCCTCCACCATATAAGAAACCTCATGACCTGAAGAAGGCATGGAAGGTTGGTGTTCTTACTGCAGTTATCAAGCACATGTCTCCTGATATTACTAAGATTCGAAAGCTTGTGAGGCAGTCTAAATGCCTTCAAGATAAAATGACAGCCAAGGAAAGTGCAACCTGGCTTGCCATCATCAATCAGGAGGAGACCTTGGCACGAGAGCTTTACCCTGATTATTGCCCTCCATTATCCTCAGCTGGAGGTAGTGGGTCTTTGGTCATCAATGATTGCAGTGAGTACGATGTTGAAGGGGCTGATGAGGATCCAATCTTTGATGTGGAGGATCGGAAACCTGAGAATCTTAACCCGTCCCATCTTGGGATGGAGAGAATGAGGGGAGGGCTGCCAGTTCAGCAACCTTATCCAATCAAGGGAGACGTTGTCAGCAATTTGGATTTCATTAGGAAGAGGAAGGTTTCCAGTGACTTCAATATAATGATGGATCAGAAAATATACACATGTGAAAACACCCCGTGTCCTTACAGTGAATCCCGCATTGGTTTCCATGACAGAATTTCTAGGGACAATCATCAATTGACTTGTCCATACAGAGGCAGTTCTTCAGATTATGGAGGGTCAAATTTTCATGTTAATGAGGTAAAGCCAGTTATATTCCCCCAATCCTTTGTTCATCCAAAATCAAACCCTCAGTCTGTGAATTTGGTTCCTCCATCATTTGATCTGTCGAGGCTTGGAGTTCCGGAAGATGGCCAAAAAATGATCAGTGACCTTATGTCAATCTATGACACAAATGTTCAAGGTAACAAGAATACAAGTTCCAGTAACCGGGTAGCTGCAGAAAATCAAAACCACCTTCCTCAGTGCAACATTCAGCAACAACAGGAGAATTTCTTTGCTGCTCAAGGGATGGTGACTGAGGGAAGCTTCTTTGAAGACTCAAGCGTGTCCAATAATCATCAAATGTTTGCGCGAGAGGAAGGTCAGTTTGACCGGTTCAAGGCTTTGAATTCTGCATATGAGACCAACCCTAGCAGCAACAATAATTTCCATTTTTATGGGGCCCCTTGTGATTTGGCATCCTTTGATTTTAAGGAGGATCTACAAGGAGTAGGAATAGACAAGCAAGCAGATATATCAATATGGTACTAGTGACAGTGAAAGTGATGGGTGGAAAGAAACTCAACTCATTTATCATGGAGTTTTTGTCCTTTAAAGGGGTTGGCCGCCCTGATCATGTGACCCTTTTGGCTAAAAGGTAGTTTACTGCATTTTTCTTCATATGCAATCCTGTAGATGTAGTTGTTTTAAGCTTGGCAGGTCTGTTAATGGGGTTAATAAACAATGGATGTTCCCATAATGTGGCCCTGATGTGTGTGTTTTTATCAGGGTAGAGACCTGTTATTAATTACTTTTTATGTATCTCTTGTGATATAAATAAGATTTTAATTCTCTCTTAAATTTTAGTTCTACCATAGTCATGGTGCGTAAGATGAGAGAGCATGGGTAGAGTATTAAAGTATTCAAGTCCAGACTCGTTTAAAATTGTTTCTTATTTTGACCCATACATGGCAATAAATTATCCATCTATATTTTCATGTAATCTCAATATCTAAATACTTGGACAGAATTTCTTTGAAAAAAATTTAAATTTTTGAATAAATCCTTTTTACTCTCTGAACTACTTACTCAAATTCATTTATAAACAAGTCAAAACAAAAGGAAAAAGTCTCAAAATCATAATTAATATTAATAAATTTTCTTTAATGGTGAGGAGTCTGAAATGGGTGGCCCGTTGTGGTTAAATTGGTTAGATAGGTGAAAGATTTGTGCTTTATGATTGCAATTTGCATCTTTCTCTTATGCTTATCTTCTTCTCCATGTGAAATGGACCCCACAACAGTTGGGGACAGATGCCCGAGTTGAGTGCTCTATTCAATTACGTGATCAACTTGTTTGCTGGTGTGGTGGGGCCCTTTGAATGGCTTTGTCTTTTGAATCAATTATTATATTTTAGTCCATTCTCAAATTTTGGATCTCATCTTTCAGTAATTTTATACATTGTTACAAAGACAAATGTTGGTCTTTTATAAAAGGGATTTCACAAATTTTACAAACCTCTTTTTTCGCCAATTCAAATAAGTATGTGTTGATGTAAGTTGATTAAAATGAATAATAATGAGTAATTAAAAGAGATTTTTGTAAAATTTATGAGAATATTATTTATGTCAGAATAATATTTCTATAAAGAAAAATACACCATATCTAACTCTTTAGCAAACAGTTATTATAAAAAAATTTAAAAATAAAACTCTTAAATTATAACAAATTTTTACAACAATATAAAAATCTCTTTTTTGTTAAAACTTAAGAGAGACTAGTTCATGTGTGATAGTTATATGAATTCTTCTAGAAGTAGAAATATATTATTGGCTTAATAATTTTTTATTTTTATATTGAAGAAATTGTTTTTCTAATTAATTTTTTAGTAAATTATAATTTTTCTATATTTTTATTTATTTTGATTTGAGCAAATACTATATTGCTACTTGTTTTAACAATCATGTATTATCAAGCATGACTGAGTTTCTATTAAATTTCTTTTAAAAAAAAGATGAAAAGGTTACGGTCAGTTATATTTAGGGATTTCATTCTGGACTTTATAATTTACGTGGCTATTTGCAAAAGAGTCTTAGTTTAGAGGGACATGACTCATTTTTTTTCTTTAATTTTTAAAATGGTTTTTTTAGGACTAAATTAAAAAAATTTATTATTTTGGTCATCAAAAAATTTTTAAATTCTTAAATTAGTATTTCAATAATTTTTTTCCCTTCATTTGATCTTTTAATGTGTATTATTATCTTCGAAGAGATTCTTTTGATAAAAAATAATGTTTAAAATAATTATTTTAAAAACAAAAATATACAATAATAAAAAAATTAAAGAAAAAAAATTAGAAAATCAAATTGAGAATTTGAGAATATTTTGAGAATTAAAATAATAATTTACTTAAGAGAAAAAATTGTTCGAAAAGATATTTTCAAGATGAAAATATATATCAAAAAACTAAATTAGAAAAAAAAATATATATATATATATATTAAAGAATCAATTTAAAAATTTGAAAATATTTTAAATATCAAAACAAGACATTAATCCATAGTCAATTAATGAGCCAACTTGGTTTATCTCAAAAACATTTTAAGTAAATTTAATCCATAAAAATATATAGATTAAATTAATTATAAATAAATAAATATAAGTATAAATTATTTTATTTTAAAAATAATTAAATAATTAATTATAATTTATCTAATATAAAAGTATATAAAGTAGGTCCACGAAAGAATATCTCTTTATACTCATATCAGTGAAAGTGCCTATTCACGACAGAGGGAGGGGCCATCTCTAGATTGGCGTAGGCGGCTGCACCCTTGTTCTCATCCTCTTACTTTCTTTAAGTGCCTACTTTGCCCCTCCTCACCCCTTCAATTTGCATAAACATATAGAGAAGAATTCGTGTAATACACGGTTCTATTAATTAATAATTAAGATTAATAACAAAGAAATAATAAAGTAAAATAATAATTAATTATTTAAATATTATTAAAACAATATATATACCTAATTTAATTTATAAAATTTTTTTATAAACAATATTATTTATATTATTCAATATATTATCATATCTATCATAATTAAAATTTTTAAACATGTTTTGTTTCGAACTTTCATATAACAACATAAAATTGACATTAGCTAAAAACAAACCAATGTTTGCAAGTGAATACCTTGACTTTTATTGATCTCAAAACTTGTTGATATTAGAAATTGTCTTCCTTTGAAACTTGAATGGCATTCTTGAATCAGAAGGTGAAATATGTTGCTAGTATAGTATATGAGGTAATATTTAAACTCTTACAATGTTAAAGTTAGTCTTCAAATTATTTGTTGTATAATTGAGATATTGAACAGCTTCACGATCAAAAATTACAAAAGTTGCACTTTTAATTTTATCAATTATCGTTATCTCTGCCTTGTACCTACAATGAAAAATTAATGAATTAGGAGAATGACGTGATAAGAAACTTCAAGATATATTTATTTAATAAATAAATAGACAAAATGTTGGTCAAATAAAATACATAGGAACAACAATATTGTCTCACTTTTCACAATAAAAGGCATGCCCATGTGGGTTAACCTTTTTTGAGCATCTTGCAGGAGTTGTAAAACCATCCCCCTCACTCTAAATACTAACAACAATGGCAAATGTCACTCACATTAGTAGCTATTAATGAATATGTTTCATTATGAAGACATATAAATATATCCATAATGGAAATATACCAAAGTACAATCCACATCATGTTGGTAACATTAAGTAGATCATCAGATATAGATGAATGTGTTGAAAATTGACTTGGTTGCTGAGAGTTAGAAACATCATAATTCTTTAGCTTCTCCTTGAAGTCAAGAACTATAATTTTAGGATTTATCAATAATCTTGAGACATACAATGAGTTAGAGATCTTTCTATCTCTCATGTTGCCTATATACAAAATAGAGCTGATAATATAAATAATTAAACTTTATGTACTTATAAACGCTGAACTTGCAAAAAATACCTTGGTTGTCGCTTATCTTACACCACTGAATAATTAGCATAATGGACACCTCCATTCTCACTAATGTAACTCTCAATAGCATTAACATGTTGTCTTTATAGTGTCCATTGGAGTGTATTATTTCTTAAAAAATTATGCATTTATTATTGTCAACAAATACCAAATAAACAATAAACAATAAAATAAGAAAAAAATAAGAAATATAAAAACACACTAAATATCTTTTAACTCAACCACAACTCGTTTACTATTATTTCCATTCTTTGTGTTCTCCTCTATATAAAAATTCATGCAATGTACAATTGTATCAATTAACAATTGAGATTAGTAAAAAGAAAACAACAAAGTAAATAGTAATCAATCATTTGAACATTATTAAAACATAACATATATGTATATCTAATTTAATTTATTAAATATCTCATTATAAGAACATTATTTATAGTGTTCGATATCTATGTCACAAATTAAAATTTTCAAAATTATATACCCTTGATATAACAACATAAAATTGACCATGGTTAAAAACAGGTCTAGCAAAAACAAACCAATGTTTGCAAGCGATTGACCTTAACTTTTATTGATTGTTATCGTAAAACTTGTAGATATTGGAAATTGTCTCTTTTGAAACTTGAATGGCATTCTTGAATCCAACGGTGTTATAAGCATCCTTGCGGTATAAGAACTCTATGCCATATGTTGATTCCTGAGATAATCTTAGCTTCTAACACATGTGATGTAATGTGATGATCACTAACCTCATACCATTACAAAGACCTAAAGACTTGTCACTGTTTCGTAGCAAGATAATTGAAACTCCCACTTTTAATTTTATCATGTGATTTTGAAGCCCAGATCCACAAATGCTATTTAAAAACTCAAGAGTACAAAGGTGCTCATGTTCACTAATGTTAAAATAAAATTTGCAAACACTATTAGAACTTAGATAAGCTCAATCTTCACCAAGAAGCAACGAAAGCATGTACTCATTAACACGACCAACAGCATGAAGTGTGGAAGCTAATATAGCTCTTTCTTGCAAGTACTTCATATCATCTATGTTGTAAAGTAATGAGGGAAATGCCTTATCCACAATAGTAGCAAGGGGGTTGGATCCTTCTTTAATAAGGATGTCATATGGAATTTCAATTACTTCATCATCATCATTAGGCTCATCGACAAGTTCCATCTCCAACTTTTATAATCCATTATGAGAATTCACGTCATTCTTACATTGCTTGATGAACCTATTAGTAATCTCATATTCTTTGTCAATTTGAGAACTTGGCAATATTGCCAGAGCTAAGAAAAATTAATAGTAGCAAAAACAATGTCTTGTCTAGTCCCTCTTGGTATTATTGGGAGAATCTACTTGAAGTCGCATCTTAATACAACAACTTTTCAGCCAAAAGGTTGATTCAGACTAGATGAATTTGAAAACTTTAAAATATCCCTCAACCTTATTTTGAGTATATTTTAAGTCAAAACATACCTGTTAGTTCTGTAATGTTTAAAGCAGCAAGATCAGGATCTACTGTATCCATATGAGCATGAACGTGACTGAAGTCTTCTAATTGTCCGAATCTCACACTCCCTTAAGAAATTATAGCATGCATTTATATTGATTGGAAGCACAAATTACATTGTAACATGTCATTATAAAAGTATCAAAGGTAGGTATACTAAGAGAGTGTGAAAATGTTGAATATAATGACAGTATAGAATGATTTAAAAATTGATGCATGTCTATTAGTTCAGTAACATTTGAAGCATAAGGTTGTGTCTTTGTCACATACTCTTTTCTTTGAACATGATTGGCATTGTTTATAATATGTCTACTTGCATTCAAATGAGGTAACGATTGAGTCATAATTTTCACATCTGAAACAACTTTAGTTGAATGTGCTACTGATTGAGATGCATAAGTCCTCTTACCATTGTTCGATGAACAATTAGTAAGGCCTGCTAGAGGCATAATTGATTTATTAGCAATTTTTCTTTTCTTTTGACCTTGGAAACTTTCATTGTTCACACCATGGGAAAATTTATCTGTATTATGATAATTTGGAAAATTTGTTGCTCTCCTTCATTCATCTGCAAGTTTATTTTAAAATGATTTAGTTACATACCAAAAAACAATAAAATAACTTTTATCCTATAGCACATTTAAGTAGTGTATTGATTACCAATATTAGAATACCTTGTGTAGCAATACCACTCTTGTCTTGTTTAGTCTGAATAATCTCTAATCCCTTTAACCCTAAATTCTTCGCAGTTCCAATGTCCATGATTATGAAACTATATAAGAAAGTATAAATATAAAATTAGTGAATTAAAGTTTATCTTTAATCCTGGATATAAGTAAATAATCTGTATAATGACCAAATATAACGATCCTTAAGTGCAAAAAGTTGGAGCATATAGTTGAGTGGAACAATTATGTATTATACTACAATAATCCTAGATAGCCTATGTGAGCTTGGCTAAATAACTATTGTAAAGTATCTTGTCTGGTCATTATTATGTGCTCCATTAAACTCAAACACTTTCCTCTTCTTCCCTTCTTTGGTACAACCAACCTATGTAAGTTTTAAAAGATTTTAGAAATCTATGGTGGAAAAAGTTAACAAAATTCACCTGATGGAATCCAGAAATCAAGTTCAAAGGAAAGCTTTGAGCTGTCAACCATTTGTTTTCAGCATAATTAAATTTAGGAAAATCTCTTAAATTTAATAAGATGTTATTATCAGATATACTTTGTTAAATTTAATGAGATGTTATTATCAGGTATAGTTCATAAGATATTGCTTAAATTTGATATAATTGGTGAAAGGCCATTACTACGGTACAG
>JASKGM010000011.1:5210093-5224361 GCA_034509205.1 Ceratonia siliqua | reverse complement strand
AAAAAAATAAAAGATAAGAAATTAGGCTATATTACCAGAATGAGCTGTAGCATAGGACATTAGGAATCATTTCATGCACTTCACGAACATGACACCCAACCGATTCTCACAAACAACCAACGTTGAAAAATGAAAACTAAAAGAAAAAACACAGTTGTACTTTTTAATTCCATTTATACCCCTATGACGTGTACATTATTATGACCCTTTTTCCTTGCACGCGGTTTCCATGCTTTTCTTACTTAACCCACCCACAACTCTCTTACTCTCACTACTCTCTCTCTCTCTCTCTCTCTTCGCTTATTCATTTCTCTTTCAGATATCTCCTGACTCACTCAATGGCCGACCGAGTCCACCCACACGGCTCGCCTCCCGTTTCCGGAGAGTCCCAGACGACACCGTCTCAGGACTCTGGTGTCGCAAGAAAGCCCACTCCACCTGCACCAGAGAAGCCAGTCCCGTCACCGGGAACCTACGTCATCCAGATCCCCAAGGACCAAGTCTACCGCGTCCCTCCACCAGAGAACGCTCGTCGCTACAACCAGTATGCTGGCCGGAAGCCCCACCGCAGCCGCTGCTGCTGCTGTCTCTGCTGGCTCATCGGGCTCATCTTCATCCTCATCGTCCTTCTCGGCATTGCCGCCGGCGTTTTCTACCTCGTGTTCCGTCCGGAGGCGCCGCACTACACCGTGGAACGCATTTCCGTCAGGGGAATGAACCTCACCTCGGCAGCGTCCGCGGCGGCTTTCTCGCCGGAGTTCGACGTCGCCGTTCGCGCCAATAACCCGAACGACAAGATCGGGATCTACTACGAAAAGGATAGCTCCGTGGAGGTGTACTACAAGGATGTGAGGCTATGTAACGGCGCGTTGCCGGCGTTTTACCAGCCGTCAAATAACGTGACGGTGTTTCAGACGGCGTTAAAGGGGTCCAACATTGAGCTGAGGAGCACGGATCTGAAGGCGTTGGTGGATGCGCAGAACAAACGGAAGGTGGCGTTAAAACTGAACCTGAGGGCGCCGGTGAAGATCAAGGTGGGCTCCGTTAAGACGTGGAAGATTACCGTTAAAGTGGACTGTGGTATAACAGTGGATAAGTTAACGGCGCAGGCCAAGGTTGTTTCTAAGGACTGTGATTACAGTGTGGATCTATGGTAATACTGATGATCAGTCTGAGGGGAGATGTTTGGATATAGAGTTAGGATTAAACCGTTATGGGGATATACATGTTTGGCGTTGTATTTGTTGCTTGATAGGAATTATTTGCACATAGATTACAATAATACATTACATGTGGTTATATTGATGGTTTCAATAACAATTGGATTAGTATTAAATCATCCTATCCCTTTTAGCTAGTTTTCTCCCCTTCTATTAACAATTGAAGTTAATTCCTGCGATAATTTTATTTTACTATATTTATAAATATCATATTTTAAAATCTCTTTTATAGTGTTAATTTCATAATTATATCTTATAAATTATAATAACAATGAAAAGATATGACATTGTTTTCAAATGTGCTATCTTTCAAAATGGCAGGTAATTTAATTTAATTCTTTTATGATTATAGAAAATTTTTGAGGATAATCTTCTAAAATTAAAGACTGCATATGTAATAATTAATATTCCCTAAATCTTTCTATAAATGATGTTTAAGCATATCCTTGAATGCAATAGCATTGATAAATTGGTAAATGAATAAATAGTGAAATCAATTTAAGAGAATAAATCATTTAGAGCTCTATTCTAGCTATAGTATTTATGAAGCTTATAAGTTATTCTACAAAATCATGGAATCATTATGAGTGAATCAATGTTTTGTTAAACTAGTAAAAGTATTTTTTTCGTACAATAATTAAATGTTTTAAATTAGGGATGATTTTATTTTATTTTTAATAAAGATATTATATTTTATAATAGTATGTTTATTGACAAACAAAGGATGTGTTAATAATCTCACTACCTCAAACAAGATGTAGAGGTTGTTCTCCATTGGCTACAATGTTGTATATTACCAAGCAACATTTCGTATAATTTATATTTTACTTTAAATATTGATAATAAATTATAATTCAATTCATCCTATATTTCCTTACAAGATCCATAATGTCTATAAAAAAAATCACATATGGTGTTTTTCATTTAAACACACAATAAACAAATATAAGGGTATATTAATTCTTTCATTATGACAAATTTTTAAAACCTTTAATTAAATAATATTTGCATTTATTATTAACCTTCATAATGCTATAAAGAGGACCAATAAGTATTTAACTCAGTGATATTAAAGCTTAAAAATTATGAATTTAAATCTAATTAAAATTAAATCAACAAAAAAAATACCACAAAGAAGTTAAGAATATCTGTATATTATATTATAGTAAGACAAATTCAACAAAATGCAAAATGGATCCAGACTCTTTTGAGAATCATTGCTGTTTGTTTAAAGTTGACAATCACGATTTAAAAAAATTACATAAAAAATGAAAGAAATTAATAAATTATAATTATTTGTATAAAAATAAATATTTATGATACGACCCGATCATGATATTCAATAAAATGGAGGAATTACATGGTCAACTCTTTACCTACTAATCTATAATGAAATTTAGTATTTAGAAGTACAACAAATACAAGGGGTTGAGTTAACTTGGAAAGAAGCTTTTGTACCTAATCCCCAGCCCCTTCTTCAATACTATACATTTCAAATTAGCTGTCTTCTGTGAAACTTCCATGCCATGTTAAATAATTAGGGACAATTATGCTCATATGGTATTTTTTGAAATAATAAAAAGAATATTTTAAAAATTAATAGTCTATAAAGCTTTAATTAGATATGAATTCAAAAGTTTTTTTTTTTCATTACATAGAAACCTAACTTTTGCCATCATAGCAAGTGGGAATTTGAAAACTTGAAGCGTCAAAACTAAGAAAAGGCTGTGGTTCTCCTTATTATATACCTTAACGGAAGAAACTACTCATAGCCCATCTGGCATTGAGACTAGTGATTATTATTTTTTAATTTAGGACATAGTTTTTTCTTTTATATTACAGTGAAATAGTGTTTGAAATTAACTTATATACATTTTAACTCATTTATCTTTTCCATCTAATTAAAAGGAAAAATTTTATATTAAGATATAACCATTCATAATAAAATTTTGATCTGATTTTATAATTTTAATAAAATTTAAATTTAAATATGTGAGAGAAAATTTAATTATAAATCATGTGCTCCCTCCACTACTAAATTAATTCATAAGGTTACTTCCAAGTATATATTAAAATGACTTTTATTAAAAACAAAAGTTATTTTATATTTATATGTAGTAATTAAAAAACTTTTAAAATGATATTTTTATCTAAAGAATTTTTATTAAAAGAATGACTGGTTATTCTTCTTTTTTATCTATCACATTAATCTTTATTTGAATATACAATTTTTAACTTTAGAAAAAATATTCTTTTATACATTTTTACTACTTGACTTTTTTAATAAGCTCATTCATTTAACATTTTTCATTCAAGAAGTTTTTTTTTTTTCCCTCAAAACTGACCAATTTGTTTCCTTTGAAATGATCCATCATACTAGAATTCAATCAAATAGGAGGGTTTATGGGGATTTCAGTTTATATTAATGAATTCTATTAGCTTTTTGGGGTGATATTATTGTTTGCATTAGTTTCTAATAATTTAATATAAATGAATTGATGTAAGTAAGATTTAGTGACAAAATACAATCGCTTTCACTAATTCAGTCACTCTCCTATTAGAAAATTAATATGGCGTTGATCACAAAGAACGTAGAGGACCATTTCTTGAGTATGGAAAAATCAAACCCAAATATTTGTCTTGTTAATTGGTTGGTTTCTCTTGAGTCTTGATGATAAAGATTGTTGGGTCCAACTTTTACTATTAATTTGTTATGGCCTTCACTAATTCAACAACTGGAGAAGCAGGCAGAAGCAGTCCACTCTCCCTCTAATTAACAATGGATTAGGTGTAATTTACTAATTTAATAGTAAGAGGATTTGCAATAAATTTTAGATTCAAATTTTTGCATCACTATTTATACCAAACAAATTTGCAGCTTATATTTTAGAGAATAAATTGTATAAATCTTAATCTTTTTTTTAAAAAAAATTATCTAAATTACTCACACCATCTTAATTTAAATATTTAAAAATTTAAAAATAAAAATATTTCACATTCATGATCCTCACTTATTTTTATTTCTCTTTCTCTTCTCTCTCTAATTTTTATTTTTCCTTCCTTAATTTTCATTCATTTGAAAAAAGAGATAAAATTGTTAAATGAGAAAAGGAAGGAAAATACATAACAAAATTAATAAAACAATAACTTAGTAGATGTTATTTTAAAATTTTAAATTAATATGTAACACTTGATTTTTTTAATATTTTGTTATACTATTTTATTTATGTGCAACTATATTCATCTTTATATTAAATATTAAAAAGAAAAAGGTCAGCCAACTGGCCTTTTCAGCCCATAGGCCGATCCTTACCATTTGACAGTGCTACTTAAAGTGTTGGTAAGTAATCCAATGAGTTTTGTTAACGTAAATAAGAAGTGTTTCTGTGATATAACAGAATCCCTAGCTTAGGACAATTACAATATCTAAAACTTGGTCTTTAATTGTATTCACTACCTGGCCCCAACCTTAGTTTTAAATTTAGAATCTAAATCAAATCCTAACCTTTTTTTAAGAATTTAAAATTCAAATAAATAATATATTATATATAAATACTTTGTTTTAATATTCAAATCAAGGCTGGCCGGTTTGTAAAATCTCAATCCAGGCCCAGCTCAGTTTTAAAAGTGGGCTAAAATTTTGTCCAAACCAAGCCTTAAGTTTTCAAGACCGGGCCTGGGTAGCCCCAACAAAGCCGAGTGCAATTTGCCCTCCCATAGTGGTAAGTAGTGTTCAAATGGCATTTCTTGAAAATTCAACTGGATTGTAGTTTTCAGCAACCGAGACGAGTGCACCAGTTGCAGAAACACATATAACTGGAAGTTGTCCAGAATGAAGATGCTAAAAATGAATCAAATTTAACTATAGCCACAAATTTTAAAAAGTGTGTTTGTATAAGATCTTAGTAATTTAAAGAATTCTAGTCCCAGGAGTTTACTAATCATAGTAACCTATATGGGCTCTCATCAGTGAGTTTCTCTGTTTCTAAAGTTGAAATAAATCAACCTATAATCATCTATGTATAACATAAATGAAAAAATGACATTGGTACAGAAACTTGTAAAGTGGGAAGTCCTACCAGAGATACTTTGTTTACAAAAATGGCACTATACAAATTCTGTCTCTCTGCATGCATGCCTCTTCATCTGAACCTAGTAATTACAGATTTTACCTATCCTGGAACCACCCCATCATGAACTCTCTCCAAAGCAATATCTATCAGCTCCTTTTTATTGTTAAAGGATGGAAGTAACATTTAAGTATGGCCAACAGGCCAACCAATAATGACTTTATTCCTTCCTTCCATGTACAATGCCACTTTCAATGGACTTGTATCTGAAAGTCAAGTTCATTCATGTGTTCAACAAAAAAGTATAATTCTGTAACTCCAGAATATTTTGCTGCAGTTTTTCTCTTATCATTTGGATTTTTTCTTCTCAGACTAGACAGCTTTAAATTGTGACTTTGACTGATCATGTTGAGACTGAAAATTCCACTGACCATCTTGAGACTGAGGATTCAATTGATGGTACTTACTTTTGGAGTCCCCAATGGCTTGTTGAAGTTCTGCATACAATTTTACAGATGACCCAGCAAAATTATTCAATTCACCAATAAATCTAATCAAGCTTGCTCGAAATCGATCAAAACCTGAACCCCAGTCCTCTGAAGTGTCATCTCTCAATAAATTGTCTGTTGACTCACTTCCTTTATCAGCCTTCCAAGATGTTATATGAGGATGATTTGCACCTTTTCCATGGTTCTTCTCCTGATGTGGTAAGAACCAGGCAGTTTCACTAGCTAAACTCTTTATAGAATCTGCAACTTCCTTGATAGGTAATCTATCAAGCATGTCCAACCAGACACCACAGGTAACATATATAGGAGGGCCATAATTCCTCAATGGTGGAGGCTGAAGCCTCCTTTTTCTCTTGGATGATTTTTGGTTAAGTGAGACACATTTGTAAAGCCATCCATTTATAGACTCCAGATAGGACTTCTGAGCTTCAATCCACTTGGCAAAACTCGATGATAGAGAGTGAAGTTCATTTTCAAGATAGGCAGTTATCTGCCTCCGTAATTCGGATTGCATGATGGTTCTAGCATGGCTATTGTTATAGGCTGCAGACATTATCTGAAACTGAAGTTTATGGCATTCAAACATCACTTCCCACATCCGTCTTAACCTGCCATCAAAGCAAAACAACAGATGAAACAGGCAAACAATACATTTATATTAATAGACACAAATTAATTCACATATGCAATCACTATATCTTGTTCCTAAGAAAACATATGTAAGTTGCTTATTGAAATCCATTGTCATTAAAACTGATATATGGGTTTTGTATACTGGCATCAGTAAGTTACAAAAGAGAGAGCCAGCAATCGTATATAATCAATTACTAAAGATAATCTTACTCTTAACACCAGAACCTGGTAGATGGTAAATTAAATCTGGGCTAGAGAAGATTACTCCTATAATTTAGACAGAAAATTTTAGACTCTTCACTCTTCAGGCCCATTAGCTCAATTGACAGTTGACACTTAGATCCTCTACCTAAGCTAGAACTTGACACAACACAGAAAGAATATTAGCTTCTGATTTTGAAGAGCAGGAGTAAATAAGATCGTTTGGCAGCAGCCAGTGAAAAAAGGAAAGGTGGAAAGCATTCTCTTACACCAGAGTTATGTTGACCTATTTAAATGCTATTTCACAATGAAAATGGATTATCGATTTGAAACAACAGTGTATTTCAGCTGCCTGATCTTGATATAGATTGATTGTCACAAAAGAAAAATATATACAATTCAGTATTAGAGCTTTTTGAGGTATTGAGCTTTTGATAAATGTATAGCCTCCGGTGAAAAACTTTGTAACAAAGGCCTTTATCAAGAATAGTTTATATAAAGATATTAGCAAATTTTACAAAAAAAGAAGATAATAAAAGCTTCTAACAAACATGGTTTATTTCCTGAAAAGCTTTCTGTTTATTGACGACGTTCCCTTCTGACAAAAAATACATTCCCAATTCCTCTTCTTACTTGGTGCACCTTCTATTCCAGTTTGATTAAATTCTTTTGCGATGAAAACATCTGCTAACTAGAAATACAGTGGAAATTAAAATAACCGAGCACCCATACCTCATACTAGTTTAAATATATAATGTATTATAAAGCCAAGACAAGACAGCATGAAGCAAACCCTTAGGAAGAAAGAGAAACCAAAAGTGTCATACCCTTCAATCAACTCCTCAAGTTGTGGCTGAAGCTCTTTGTCACGTAATTCCTCAATCCTCTTTGATATAGAGTCTATCCTGTGAATTGCCACTCTGATTCTTGAATGCAGATCCTTGACTATAGCACGAGTTTTATCTATTGTGGAGGTCTTTACTTCTTTCGATTCTAGGTGTCTTAAGATTTTACACTTCATGTCATATTTCTTTCTGACCAATCCACTAGCCTGAAATTAACAGAAATAAGCAAATATACAGGGAAATGCCAATATTAAAATTTGATAAGAATTTTTGTTTATCTGCCTGAAATTTCAGTAGCTTAGAGAAAAGAAATAAATAAAAGTTCAAAAGTATATAATATTTGGAGACATTACTGTTTGACCACCAGATCAGACTTGTTAGAATGTACAGAAACTTCTACATTTTCTCATATGTTTTGATAAAATTTGGTGTTTCACGATGGTTAGTGTATCCAGAACATCAAATACCTTTTCAAGATCTGATTCACTCTTGTCCATAATCCATATTAATGCATGATTAAGATTATCAACTATGTAGTTTCAATTATCATCTGATCAATTAGGTTTTGAATATACTCAAATGGCTAGAAAAGAAAAAAAAAAAAAAAACACCAGAATTAAATGATCATAGAACTCCATATTGGATTCAGATCATGTGCCCATCACATCTAATGATGGCAAAAGAAAACATCTAGGTTTTAAGCCAGAATTATGATTTTCTGTGTGGAGAGACAGAGAAAGAAAGCCCCTTACAAAGACTGACAATGTAACCATTAATCAGACCGATAGGCATATAATAGGAGCCACAATGAACAAATATTATGAAAGGGATAACTGGAAACCCTCTCTTGGTCTCTAGAAGATGCCTTGACATGAAAAAAGAAAGGAACATAAATTTAATTTGCTTTACCTTCATAAGCACTGCCAGCTATTTTCTAAGGGGTGTTTTGATGCAAACAGAAGCAAAGTAACCAAGGAATTAACAAACGATAATTACCTCAAATTTGGAATCCACAAGAAAACAGAGAAAACTCTCTAAAGAAAACTGTAGTTTTATTAATTATCAAAAGTCCCTTAACAGTAGCCTTTATAGGCATAGTATCCTAATTTAAATAAAAAAGGACTCTAACCCTAGTTTAAATGACTAAAGACTCCTAACCCTTAAATAAAATAAAATAAAATATTATCTAATAACAGCAATTAAATAAATCAATAAATACTAAACTAAAAATAAAAGATAAATAGAAAGAAAATAAGAGATAAACAAAAATGCTACAGTGGACCCCTTTCTTATATATGTCTAACCTCCTTCTATGGTTAAGTGTTCTGCATCACGTTTTTCCTTCAGCTGAAGGTGATTTGCATTTGGACCAAAATTTGCCACAGAATCTTTCTATTTTATGGTTTAAATTTTAAATATTTTGCTAGCTTTGGTGACCTTCAACATGAAACAATTTAAGTAGCTCCTTAACTGCACAGAATATATTTTGCAAGTAATTTGTGACTTTTGTCTAACCTTCAAATATTCTAACCAATGTTTTAAAAATCGGAGTGGTCATTAAACTGGAAGGAGGAGTGGTTCACGGTACAGTGGTCGAACCCTTTTTTTTAATAAATATATATCTTATTAATTATATAACAAAATATATAATATTTTATAATTAACCTATATATATATATATGTGTGTGTGTGTGTGTGTGTGTGTGTATAATTGTAGAATTACTTTTTTGATTCATTTTAAATTATTGAATTAATTAATATTATTAAAAATAATATTCTTTAAAATTTTAAGAAAAAGTTTAATCATTTATATGACTAGTTTTCTAATTTTGAATGATCTAAAATAGGATCATATGTTTGGACTAGAAGATCAATTAAAACAAAATATAGGAATAAGATATCTATATATTAATTCAATCTAAGAAAGTAATTTAAAAATCTAAGGTGCAATTACAGTAGAAATCGAAACTCTTTTTAATATGATATGTTTAACTATTAATTTAATTGGTTTTCCAAATCTTAACTTCTCGACCCAATAAAAACCCTAATGATTAATACAAACATTGTTATGTAATAAATATATTATGTTAGTGCATTATTAATGTGGTGAAAGATGGCCCTGTGGTTGAAACTTCTCTTGCTATCCTTGAGGTGCCATGTTCAATTCTTCTCATGGCCATTTTGCCACCATATAACCACGAGGCTGGATCGACGGCGAAACCGTCCAATCTGGAGAACTGGTCTGGTTTGCCTGGTTTGGATCCAAAACCAGCCGGTTTAGAGGTTCTTAGACTGGTTTGATGCCCACCAGTTATGAGCACATGACCAAACAGGACCCTGGACCAGTTCCTAGTCCAACCGGTTGAACCACCCGTTCTGGTCCGGTTCTGACAACACTGATTTTAACTCTATAACTAACAAGGCAATGCCTTAAAAGGATGTAAGTTCATATCCTTAAGAGCAGAAAGCTTTAGGTTAGCAGCAGCTGACTAATGGCTCCCCTTAATTTTTTACTATTCACAATTTTATGCCTATGTTTACCCATGAGCTAGAATTTTTAAATAAAGATGTTATAGGGGTGCCATGTACCCGAAGAAGGCCTGAAAGATTCAACATTTAAATAGCATGCTCCAGTGTTATCTCTAACAAACAGTTTGAAGTTTTTATCGAGGCAACATAAGCACACCAGACAGGCTGATGTTGAAATGATAAAAAGATAAATGGTTTTGTTCTTTAGAAAGATCATAAGCTATTCCTGAAAACGTTTCTACTATTTCATAATGCCCAAATAAAATTAGCACCAGCTTTTTTGATCAGGTCCAATACATATTTCTGGAGAACTGCTAATAGGCCACATTATTGTAGTTCTTGTGTAATTTTACTAGCAACACATTTTACATGTGAGCAACTAGCCTTCCTCTGGTCATGGCTGGAAAGAGGGCTTTCATGCACCCATACCAAGGGGAAGGAAATAGAAATTAATTCTCTAGGAGAACAGGGAGAGAAGAGAGGCAGATGAGAAAAGCGAAGAATAAGATGCCAAAAATCACGAAAAATAATTTCCTGTACCTACTAGGTTACCTGCCTTGGCCTTCCTTAGACAATTCTGATTAAACGAATGTGTATAAAGAAAAGAAGCCCTATCAAACCTAACTGTTTCACTAAGAAACAGCTGACATCCATTCTTTTAAAGCATGTGTTTAGAAAACTTAATTGTCAACAAAATCCTTTGAGCCACTTGCTGGTAAGCAGCTTCTAAGCCAATTAAAGTTGTTTAAGAAAGAACTTCAGACCTTAGTCTAAGATCCAAAACAAGACTTCTGCAACAATGTATTATCAAAATGTAACATGCAGAAAATAAACAAAGGTCAAGGTAATTGTTGTTAAAAAATACAAAAGTACCTTGACTTCATCATAGAGCTTCCTTTCCCACGCATATAGCCTATCCAAGGTTGATGCATGACTTCCAGAGATCATACAGAAATTATCAAAGAGATTACCGTTGAGGTCCTCTATATCATCTTTTGAGTTTACTCCTAAAGGGTTCCTGGATGAAGAGGATCGAGATGAAGCCGTCCTATGCCAAGTTAAGTACTTAACTGAGTTTTGAGCAGGTTCTGAGAAGATAAAAGGAAAGAGTAAAATAATGTCAGAAACAGCTTTCAAACATTAGGAGTAACAGGTGGCTCTCATCATCTCTCCAAAACCAAACCCATGAAAGTAATTGTAAAACAATTAGAAATTAGAAAAATATAGTACCCAATATTTTCTTTTTCTTTTTCTTTATTTCTTTATGGATTGTGATTTGTGAGTTAATCATGCAAGATTGAACCTTCCCTTCATGCATATGTGGGATGCCTCTTCATGTCATGTAACTGCCTAAATTTACTATTTGAAACTTATCTGTTACATGAAATTCAATTTTAAAGAGGCATATGCTAAATTGTGCATGGTAATGATAGAGTAATTCAAAAATAACATATAAGATCAGAAATAACCAGGATTAGGTTGCTCTATAGATTTAAGAGAAACACAATCGATACTTTCATTTTGCATCCTCAAAAATTGACATTTTCTTGAGGCAAGGCAATTCCTTGTACAACATATTTCATATGGATTACTTACACTCTGTCTTCTATAATGAATTCCATTTTTAATAACAAACTGGAGAATGAGATCAAAATGCTACCTTTAAGTATTCAAATAGAAAGGAACTCAAAAAACTTTTTACACTGTTAAATAATTCGAAAGAAAGAACATCATTCACATTTTCTTTATATTAACCACATATATCATTGTATACCCGCGACACAGATTCCAGAGCATCCCATTATTTCTTAAATGATTCAACAATATATAGGTTTCATATTGGATATGCACCATCCCTACCAGGGCAGATAAGTTCTCTAAAGTCCAAAGGAATACTTCCTGAATTAACAAGCAGACTTCCATGAAAAATTGAAAGAAAAAATAAAAAGAAAAATACCTTCAGGAATTTGACTTGGGTCTTCCCCACATGAGAAACATGCCTTCAAAAAGGAAGATGTCACAGAACCATCTGCTACAATCAACGATTCTCCGTTAAACTTTTGACCATTTCATCCATAAAAGAATCACATAGTAATGGAAAGTACATCCAAAAACTTCTCTTCTTAAACTTAAAAACAATTTTATCTTGAAAAGAATCACATAGTACTAAAAGATACATCCAGAAACCTCATTAGCCATGTAAGCTTGAAACTGAAACTGTTTCTTGAACCGGAAGAGAAACAAAATGTTTAATCATACATGTACCTTGATCTCAATAAAGGATATTCATGCTCTATAGCATTTTTTCTTTTTTCTTTCTTTTTGGGGCCAACTATCTGTACTATGATATATCTTAAAGGGTCCTATTAAACAGGCACTGGTTTCATTTAAGCAAAAAAAACTAATTTAAGTGTAACATAAATGCAATTTAAAATATCACAAGTCAAAACAAAAGTCATACACATTTTTAAATATTTAAAATTATTGTTAATTTATAAAATCAATACATATATAATTCCTTGTTAACAAAAGCCTATCTTAATTAGTCGGCGGATGTAGTAGGCATTATAAACTGGAGCGGAAAGCACAAAGTATTATACAAAACCTCATCACTGATATCTTTATAAGAACTGCTAATATGTAATATTCCCCAGATGATAACTGACATGCACACAAACAGATAGAGAAGAGAGATAGAAAGATTACTTTCTTTTGCTGGGAACATTGGACGAAAATGCAACTTATTTGCTTCGAGCATTCTTGGAACTTCTTTACCGGATTCAGAAGCTTTGATAAAGAGAAATTCAATATCTTTCATGCTCGAAAAGAAATCCTTAGGGGCAACTTTATTTTCACTATGATTTTCATTCTCCATTGATTTATTTATTTCGGCTGGAAGCAAAACTTCTGTAGATGTTGCTTTTAACGGTGATAAATTAGGACAGTTGCCCTTCTCTCCATTCACAAGTTCAACTTCAGAAGCTGGATCCCCTGTGAGAGGCTCAGGCTTGGCTGTGATAGGTACAGCATTAGCTTCAGCATGGTCATTAACTCTATTAAGATTTTCAAATCTTCGGACTAATGTATCAGTGGCAGGCTCTTCATCAAACTCATCTTCAGAATCCTGAGAGTCTTCACTTCCATGAGAAGAAACCTTCTCTTCATCATCTTCCAACTCAGGAATTCCTTCCTCCTCCCTCAATCGTGTTATATCATCAGCATTCGCCATATCTTGGTGCACACCCTTCTCTTCTTGAAAAGAAAATTCATGGTCAATAGGATGAAAGAGACCAAAGAAATCCCACGGTGGAGTTCCAGATGGAAGAGAAGAATCTTCAAACACTGATGTTTCAGTCCTTCCAGTAGAACGAGGCGTGGCACTTTGTGGAGTACCAGATGATGTTACTATTCCTATGATGGGTACAGGTGGTTTTTCTTCAATCTTTCTGGAGGAACTGCTGCTAAATTTCATATGATTTGCCTGGACTTTACTTGAGCTAGGAGGGGAGGGAGAGGGAGAGAAGGTTTCAGCTGCATCTATGCGTTGTGATACAGACGGCGAAGAGAATGAGAACTGGGACAAGGTCTTCTCAGTTAAAGGAAGTGGCTCTGGTGTTGCATTGGTGGAAGTATATAAGGAAGATTCAATCGGTGCTTCAGGTTCAGTGAACTTCCTCAGAGCAGTTCCTGTATTTTTCAGTGACTGGACATATGAAACATGAGCAGCAGCTAATGAGCACCGGCCATCAAGTGCTTGCCTGACAAACTTCTTCCTTTCACGGCACAGCTGCAGTGCCTTATCATCCTCCATTTTAGAGCTTGAGGACCCCATTTTCCGAAACCTAGCTTTGACTTCCTTTTATCGAATTTTAGGGACCTGAGCTTTTACCTACAAATTAATGTAGTATAAACTATATTAGAGAAACAATAAAGGATTAATTATATGCTAGTAGAAAACACAATAAACCTAGTAACAATTGCCAAAAGAATAAATACAACTCAGAAGTGTCCATATAACCACATAAAGCAGATTCTAAAACAGACTAAAGAGTCACTAGCATCAAAATTAAAAAAAATGGTAATGTTATGATTACAACTAAAAAATGACTCCATGAATTTTCATCTGGACACAAGCACAAGCAAAACCAAAATGCATCTGACAGACACACTGAAGAAAACCATGTTATTGAAATCATCAGTGCAATTTTGTTTGCCTATTCCGATCTAGAAAATGGGGGGGGGGGGGGGGGGGGGGAAAAAG
>JASKGM010000011.1:5159525-5173182 GCA_034509205.1 Ceratonia siliqua | reverse complement strand
AAAAACAAAATAAAAAGTTTAAAAAAATCTTTTGATTTTTTTCATATTTTTTAAAAATTGTTTACACTAATTTCTTACAATAAAAATTATAAAAAAAATTAAAAAATTAAAATTTATAATTTTAAAAATAAAAAACAATGCTCTGAGTAGCAGTATTGCTACTCAGGAGCATTGTAGCAATCACTGTATTTATAACTGTTATTTAAATCAATTTATTTTTTCTTGTCATTTGAATTTTAAATAAATAAATAAATAAATAATTTCAATGTAAAATTTTTCAAATAAATAAATCTGAATCCATGTATTTAAAGATTCGATAAAGATTGAAATGAACCTTAAATTTAATACCGCACAAGTAGGACTCTAAAAATGAGTAATGTTTTCATACGAATATAAACCTAGATCCGATAGTATCCTACCCATACGCTCATTCCTAGTCATGTTTTGTTCTCTCCTTCCACTGCTTTTAGTTCTCTAGTCGTAAGAAAATGAAAGAATAGCATGCTTTTTCAAGAATACATATAGTAAATACATTTTTGAGAAACTCGATAAAAAGCTTATGCAAAATTTCACATGCAGTAGCACAAAGTTTTATCATCAATCTTACACCGTTTCACCCCTCCAATGAATAAAAAAGAGGTCAAGACTCGGCCATTAGAATTTCATATTCATATATAGATCCAAAATACAGCACGCTTCCTCTAGCAACAGCAATTTGAAGAAATATATATATGCAGCAGCAGCCACATTCCATGAAGAAGCCAGTAACTGACAAGTTCTTTTTGGCCAGTTTGATACAGCTTTGAAGTTCTCATCGCCTCCTCATCCCTCGTCCGCCACCCCGGAAGGGGCCTCCACGACCTCTACCGCCCATGGCACTTGCAGCAGCCTCTCCTTGTGCGCTCTCAGACTACATATGGGAAACGGATGAAACAATCAAAATCAGTAGAGCATAAAAATGGTAGTTTTTTTTTTTTCAATTTTTTGATCAAAAGAACATCACATATATTATTCAGAACAAGCGACAATAGATTAAATGCAGATCTCGACATGACAATGGAGTGGAAATAGAAAGCCACGCATAGTGCACACGTTGATAGTGATATCATAAACAGCTGTCCAGCAAATAACATAACTATCAATTACTTTCATCATGACAGAATCCAGTATCTTGATTGCAAACAAGATTTGGACAGCTCTTGTTTGATCAACTATCATTCTGAGGTCCACATGCAAATGATGTTTCTAAAATAGTTCATTCTGAATACAATACAAAAGAATAACGTATACAACTTAATATATGGCACCCACAACCGTAATGCTTGGAATCAAATCCACTTGAAATTCAAGTGAATTCTTATTAATGAATTCAATTGAATTCTATTATTGAATTCAACTTAATTATATTATTGAATGAAATGTTATGTTTGGAACAAGTTTTGAAATTTATAAAAATTGAATTTTATTGTTTGAAATGTTTTAAAATTAATAGAATTCAATGCAATGTTAATTTAACAATAACCCTGTGGTATGGCATTCTTTTGGTCCTTGTCGTTTCCTGGGGATTCTACTGCTCAATATGAGAAATGTCTTATAACATCCAACTTGGTACTAGGAAGAGCTAGGAAAAACAGCACTTGCAATTATGAGTAACACTATCCCATTGGTAGCACGTAGAGGATCATAGCTCGTGGTCAAGAAAAAGCAGGGGCTAGAGATTGTGAATAAAGAAACAAAATTTGTAATATATTATGACTATTAGGGTAAAATAGTCATTAGCTTTTGAATAAGTTTCTTCATACTTGAAATCCTATAAATTCTGATAAGATTTGAAATCTTTATAATGATTCACGCTTTTTTAAAAAAAATTGAATTGAATTCTATTTTTACTTTAGATTCCAAAGAAGCTTAATTAAAAAAAGAATTGAATTCAATCGAATTCTCATTTTTTATGTGTTCCAAACACTAAGGGATTCTGATTTTCAAATTTACTTCAGTCAATAAATTGACAAAATAAGACTATAGCATGGAAAAAGTACCATGATGCCTGTCTTACAAAATACACAATACATAAGACGATATGCCAGTCTATAACACCCCCCCACCCCCTCCTCCACCCAACAAGAAAAATAGTATTTGTTTGAAGTTTGAACATTAATATAATAGATGATTCAAAATGAGCAAGCCATGGGGAAATATATTTCAGGATTAAAAAAAGAGAGAGAAACGACTGAAGGAAATATAAATGGAAGACTAGCAAAAAGCTAACCTTGGGGTTTTTAACTGTTTCATCCACACTTAAGATAAGGCAAGCCGCCTCTGTAGCCGCATTTATAGCATTGATCTGCAAGTTCATTATTTATTTTCAATATGTTCAAACGCCATCCACAGAAAACATGAGAATCAGATTCTATAATTGTACAGATAAAAGCAGACAGATACCTTCACAACTGCAGGCTCCCAGACAAAGTTAGCAAATGAGTCAGCAATTCCACCAGTGTTTATGTCCACCCCATATGGTGCCCCCTCACCTGTGACGAGTAAGCAATATACAGATTTTCAACTTCTAACCTATCATAAAACTCTAGAAAATACACAGTTCAAAATGAAGCACGAGTTCTCCAGTCAAGGAGGGCAACCAATCTGCAACAGGATTTGGAAGGACTACATGAATTTGGCTTTAATTAAAAGTTTGACTACAGAGATTAATAACCACGTAGATGCATGCAGGTATCCCAAACACTCAGGTATATATGAATACAAGTAAGAAGAATCTACCAATTGCACTACTTTCTTCATCTACAGGCTCAGCTCAGCTCAAATATTAAAAGAGCCAAGCTTGAGCTAGGATTTTAACTCGAGACTGGACTAGATTGGGTAAAATTTTAATTGAACAAGCTTGAGCATGCTAATATTCAGCTAGGCTAGGCTCGCTTGCAACTTTAGTTTTGGATGGGTTTGCAGAAAGTATTTGTGTTACATATATTCGTAGGCAATAGGCATGGGTGCATATATAAAGAAGGCCAACCAACCAGAAGGAAGCGCATGTTTCTGTCTTAGTTTGTTCAACACATCAGTCGCATCAAATCCAGCATTGTCACATAACTGCCGAGGTATAACCTGCAATAACACCGTGAGCTTTCACATCAAAATCAAACCAAGTACCTATACTCTTTCACATCACAACAAAGCAAGAAGACATGCACAAGTGCACTACAAACATTCAAGTGTCATGAAAATCTCAAATCCTCCATGTCTCATTTCTTACATTACCCAAACTACTATGCAACGTTACACCATATACTAGTGATGCAGTTTTAAGCATGACCCCATCTATAAGGGGCAAAAGTATAGCCCATTCTTACCTATAATCTTTTTTCTTTTTCATCATCTATCATGGCTTCAAAGGATAGAAGATTTTCTTTTTTTCTTACTCAGTAGCAAAGCAATTTTTTTTTTTTGGATAAATGAAGAAATTATATTAGGAAGGAAGAAAGTTACAAATGAGGAGGATAGGATGTCCTCCTAAGGTAACGAACCGACAGCAAAATAAATATAGTAAATGAAACTATAGTCAACTAAACATGAAGCAGTGCTGCCCAGTCCCTCCGCATATATAGGAGAGAAACTCCCTTAAAAAACCTTGGGCCGAACACTAAAGGGAAGCCACAAATATTATCCTAGCCCATAAGGCATCTAACAACATGGAGACACCCTCTAATATACGAGCATTTCTACTCCAACCAAATATTCCAAATCACTGCAAAAACTGCACATTGCCACAAAGTTCTCTCTTCCTTTGTGCATCCAAAACCTTTGAACTGAATTAGGAGAAACTTTTCTATATCCCATGGACACATCCAACTTCCACCAAAGACCCCAAACAAATTATTCCACAAGCAGCCACTTGACAATGCAAAAATAAATGCTCTCCAGTTTCTGAACTGTTCAAAGTCCTTTTTAGGAAAACTATACTTCCCAGAGAATTTACACTCTATGTCAGTAAATCAGCTAAATAACATCCAGCATTGCAATTGAAGTCTCATGTGCACATGAGTACTTCTACAAGGATCAAAAGCAAGCAACACACAAAGCAAGCATTTTGGATTGCCCTGAAACTTCTAATACACATGCGCAAGCAGAAGTTGTTCTCCCACCCCTTCATAAGAATAGTAATAATAATAATAATAAATCATATGTTTGAACAGATAATAATCACTGATTAGAAAATGCTTATTCTACTATTGCTGCCATCTAATAAAAATGACTATGAGAAGGCATCCTGAAGTTTTTCCTCAATTCTATCAGGCTTTGTTGCATAGGTAACATTTAGCAGATACTCTTAATAAAAATGGTGTTAACTGTTAATGCTGATTAAGAAAAAGAAAAGAAAATATGCACCTTAACATTTTATTTTACTGAAAATATGCTAGTCATGTTAAATGTTTGCAGTTGACTATAAAATTTTAGTATTGAAAATTTTTGAAAGAAAATAACGTGAGATTGGACTGAACTGATAACCAGATCGGATTGATTTTAGAATAGGGACAAAAAAATACGTAGTATTTGGGGTTTATAAAACTCAATTCATGATACCCTTTTCATGCATTTACAGCACAGTGATTTGAAGAGACTAGGAGAAGACATGCAATCATAAATGATCCAGAACTAAGTAAGCCATTCTCAATGAATCATACAAGTCAATCAGATCAACATGCTTTTGAAATAATCGAGACATATGATACATGTTAATCTCTTTGCTTTAGAAGACAATGATCCAGATGCTTTCTTTTTGTTAAATAAATGGCCATTTTATTATAAGAGAAAGTACAATTTCATCAATAACAAAGTACAGTATATTAAAAGAGGGATACACCAACTCAAAGGAACTTATTTCATCCCGTTGCAAAACTCATAAGGAAACTCTCTGAACAGGCCATTAAACCCACAAGCTGATTTTAGCGTACAATGAGAATTGCTACCTAACATGATATTGAATTAACCCTTTAGCAGCTTTGCCGAAGATGTTCATATACTTTGCTATACATAAAGATAATATTTTATAGTAAAACGGAGGGGGGGTTAAACTTTCAGATCTTAACACAGAATGGTCAAGGTTAGAAAACTAGACCTACTGACCTGAAAAATATTATGTTACAGGACCAATTAGAAGGAAGTGATGACTAATTACAAACAAAAGATAATAGCATCCAGGGAAACCCAATTTAGAGTTTAACACATGCCTAAAATGAACATGATCCCTTTTTGTGAAGTGTTTGTGCTTCATAGTTGGAGAGGAATGCTAGAGTACTCAAGGATAATTTCTCATGTTGACTTTGCTATGGGATGAAGATCATCTTAGTTTCTTTATGGTGCTCAGGTAATGGCTTTTAGTGGCTTTGCTTGACATGCAGACAAACTGGCAAGCTTTGCGTATATGATGCGCTATTCTTCTTAGTATATCCCCTTAAAAATATGGGGTGAAAAGTTAAAGGGTTTTCATGAACTAAATCCTAGAGGGGTTGAAAATTATTTTCCACCTTGTTTAGTATGTTCATAAAAGAGGGTTAACTTTTAACCCCTCAAAAATTTAAGTGTTCAATACACATAAGTCTCAAGTAAAAGGTTAAAATTGTTAATGTTATAATTAATTATATTACCGTTGTTACTTAAGTATTAGAAAAATTTTCACACGAATGACAGCTATAGGTTTCTTAGTCTGGTCCTTTACTGCATCTGGTAATTCAAGAGCTCCTAAGACAATAAGCAGAGCTTCTCAGGTGCTCAAATGGAGGCCAATGGTTTTTCTTGTACCTTGCAGGCTCTGGCTTGGTTTGACTTTGCCAATGGAGAAGCAAGAGAAATCGGAATGAGGGTGAAGGAAAGTGGAGAACAAGCAGAAAAGGGATTGAGATTCTGTACATGGTGGAGACAAGATCAAGCGAGAAAAAGGGGTATTCAAAGGTGAGTCGGGCTCAGGGATTTGATTGAGACTTGAGAGGGCCCTGAAATTTTATTTACCCCTTCTTTATTCAAAATATCCATTATATTATTTGTCCAGCAAACATGAATAAAAGTAGGTAAATTTTACTCCCTTTCACTCCTGTAGCATACATATCTTTAGGAGAATATCATATCCTCTACTCTTGTACTTCAGTCATTCTCTTCTATAATAAAATTTTTACTTTATTTAAAAGAAAAATATTGGGACACAAGCCACAGCCATGGGTAGGAAAATGCAAAGCACAAGGACACCTACCTCGAGTGCTTTAGCATATGAGTTAATAAAAAGCTGAGACTTTCCAGCTATTGTGCGTGCATGCTGCCTCAAGTACCGGCTTATCTCCATCTGTCACCAAGAACAATATATTGTTTAAAAAGCTTACTAACATAACAAGACATAGTTACAAATTTCAAACACATACGTACATCTATAGCACCACCACCAGCAACTACATTAGAATTCTTCAAAGCCCTCCTAACAATCATGATTGCATCATGTAGACTTCGCTCTGCTTCCTCTATGAACTGTAAGAGATAACAAAATTCAAATCTAAATCCACAAACAGAAAAATACTTATGTGGTTTTGTTTAAATGGATATATGGTCATTGTGCATCATGCGACAAACCTGATCAGCTCCACCACGAAGAACTATAGTGGCTGTCAGGCCAGATGGGCAACCGCTAAATATATTGAACCTCTCATTTCCTACTTGCTTTTCCTCAAAAATCTCACAAGTCCCAAGGACCTTTATGCAAATAAATCAACAATTTTAGCTTTAACACAAATTACCATAGCAATACGAAAATTAGAGTTTTTGTTTTTTGAAGTGAGAATAAAGTAATGTATATATAAATTGTGCATGACCTCATCAATAATGTTATTGACTGAAGTCTGTACAGTTCCACCAGTTGCAGCAGCGACCCTTTGCAGATCTTCTTCAGCTACACGACCAGCACAGAAGATGTCCCTATCTGCGAAATACTGTTTCAAGGACAAGACCACCAAGTTATTCAAAAAACTTGAGAAATTCCTTGAGATTTCTTTTAACAAACCCACTAAAAAGAATCATGTTCCACCATTCACTTGAACAGTATACACACTGATATCAATCTGCAGTACATATGCAAAAACAAAATTTTAAGTGCAGTATTTCAAAGACAGAACAATTATAAAACCACAAGCCCACATCCATGCAATTAGAGGTGTCAATTAGGGCCGGCTTGGCCTGGCCCTTTAAGGGCTCAAGGCTATCCCTATGGGCCTAGATCTAAGGGCTGCCCCTGAACCTAAGGGCCACAATAGATGGAGGAAGTACACACTGGAAAGGTTCAATTTGTCAATAACAGTCATGCATCCAAAGTATGAAAGGAAATTAGATGCATTGAAAAAAAGACAAAATGAAACCTGTGTAGCTAGATCACCAATAGCAAGTCGTGAAAGAACTACTTTGGCTCCACTCTTGACACATTTATCCAACTTGTCATAAATGATATTCCATTCTGCATCAACAATTGACTGATATTGCGATGGATCTGATAATCTGTAGAATGCAGGAGAGAGAAAGAGATTCTATAAGGTTAATAGTCATTCAATAAGATGATCTCTGCATCAATTAACAAAAAACAGAAAAACAAATTTTAAATATTTACACCTTATTTCAGCATTTTCTTTCTCAGATTTCAGCTCCAGTTCAACATTTAGTAAGAGTATCTTAGGATTGAGAAACTTCTTCGGCTGTTGTTCAAACCCAGCATATGAAAACGTCTTTTTGAAGGCAACACCATTTACTAGAAAGGAGTCCCGCATGTTACCACCTGGAACCTGTAGAAGAAAACTTAACTCTACATCATATTGCTTTCCAAAATATTATTCCAGATAACACCCAAAATTCACATAACTGATTAATATATAACTAAATATTAAAAAGAAAAACCTATATGCCACCAACACTCGTCAACTTTATTTAACCTCACTCCTCCATCTTCAATTGTATTGGTCATACCACTTTGGTTTGTGGATTGTTCCAATCATACATTTTGGATCTATATATCAAGTATTTAATGAAATCTTTTCAAAAATAGTTCTTTGCAAACTATAGGTAACACTTCCACTCAAGAGTTTCTGAAGAAAGGAGGAAGCCAAAAGCACCTCACTAAATCAATAGGGAAATTAGGGAAGTAGAATTGGAAACAACTGAATCAAAGAGTGTAATCAAAATGATCCGAAGTTAACAGTGTCAATGCTTTCTTACCACTAATGGAAAAAAGAAATCCTTTAAAGAGCATGAGATTTCTGCCAACCAGTTTGATGGAAACTGTAAAACTTAGTAATAACAACCATATTCAAATATAACCTAGGTCAAGCTGTCAAGATTGCAGCCACTAAATGTTTTCTACATTTTAAGTGTTTGGATAACCTAATATAAATGAATGAAGGCTACATACTATAACAAAATAAAAACTAAAAGACCATTTTTTAGGCCAAAAATTAAAAGACCATGTATTAAGGCATCTTTCAAAGATATGTCATATTATTTTGACAAGATTTCTTCAAGTATTTTAGCCATCCCAAACCTTGGAAAGTACAGGCACGGTAGTCTATACTCTCTAGTGCAGGAACTCAGACATGTAGAGAGAGATAGATAGATAGATAGGTAGATAGATATAGAGAGAGAGAGAGATAGAGAGAGAGACTGTATAAACATATCAGCCACATCAAGTATAAAGAGGAATCCCTTGGACGAGAAATCATACAAGACTTGAACTCAATAACCAATTTTTCTGGCAGTAACAACTTCAAGTATGGTTCAAACCTAAACTATCTTGTTACTCCTCTCACACACTGTTTGACAAATGCGCACAAATCAATTAAGGAGACTCAATAAAGCACAGGACAAAGCTTAAAATAATTTGCAAAGTTCACAATGATCTCAGATGTTGTTGGATTTATCACTCAAGGAAGGAAATTCAATAACAAGTTTAAAAATCAAGTCTAACTATATTTGAGAATTTTCTTGAGCGCACAGGTTTAAGCATGCCTTTCAACATATTATGCACTAACACATCTAATATTATTGTTATGTTGCAAATTCATAGACCACACAAAGCACTTTCTACTGCTATGTGTGTCATGTATGGTTCTAATTCTAAAATAGCTACCCATTATTTTCCCATTGCCCAGAAGCTACTTCCGTTTGAAGAAGGCCTTTTGGAATTTTGGTGGAACCCGGGTGTGTTTGTGGAATTTGGAAGAATTTCTTTTGAATAGCTTCAGTTGGCAGAAGTTAGAGGCGGTTATGGCAATGAGCTGCCTATGCTACTCTTTGGTGGATTTGACTGAACAGGAATGCTCATAATTTTAAGGGTTCTTTCCCATCTGTATTATGGGATAGGATTTCCTTTATGGCCTCCCTCTGCACTCAACCCATGGTTATTTCTAGGGAGTTTCTGTTAAGTTATGCAGAATGGAGGAATTAATTGTACTAATGAGCTCTTTCTTATATCCTTGAGACTACTGCCTATGAGAAGGAGGATTTTTTATTCTCCTCTTTTGTACTCATTTCTTCTATTAAAAAAAAAAGCACATCTAACATTAATTTTATACTGGTTGATGGATTTGCTAATATCTACACAAATAACAAAGACAATGTAGCGTATGGATACAATATGAGGTCTTAAATAAATATGTACCTTCTTTATTCCAATCATGTTAAGCCTGTCATCATACCCAATTGCAATTACAGCATCAACAACCATTGATGCAAAGAACTCTTTCTCTCCACCTATGAGCTTAGAAGAAAGTGTTGTAGCAGCACATTTTGCAAGCAAGCTTTTCTTTTCTTCCAGACTTTTTCCCTCTATGCTAACAGCCAGTTCTTTGATCTTCTCGATTGCCTACAATAATTATGTATGACACATTAATGTGTCAAATCATAAATAAAACACTACACAGTTTTGGAGGTTAAGGGAAAAATGAAGATTCAAGTGTTTACCAAGGAGCTTGCAGTCCTATAGCTCCGTATTAAATTTTGAGAGTGAACACCATCTTCAATGAAAGGCTTGGCCTCCCTTAAAAACTCAGCAGCAAGCAATACCACAGTCGTGGTTCCATCTCCAACCTTCACAATAAGAAAAACATTAGTTACCTTTTAGATATACAATTCCACAAATTCAAGAGTATGTTTCAAGCAAGATTATCACTATCATGTCAAACTGAAATTATTTTATTATATATTGGTATAAAAAGCAGGTCAAGCAGATCTACAGCACATCAAGCCTCTCAATGATAAATCTTCAAGCTGTATGACCAAGTAACGTCATCAATTATGTTCCAGTCCACTTCAAATGACAAAAGCAACTATCACTAAGGTACTCATAATAGAAACTTCCACATTTCTCAAGTCTATAAAGCATGGACACTTCAACAAAGGAGTGGTGTCTATGTCCTACACGTTTCAGACAATTGTATCAAACATGACTTGACACTTCAATTACGCATGGACATTTAAGAATTTTTGGTTTTGCAGTGATCTTCTTAGGCCTGGGTGATCTTTCCCATTTTTCTTGCAATAGTGAGCATACTATTTATAAGCAAAACAATATGTAGTTATGTACTAAACTTCAACTGGGTTTACATGACAATATATGTACCACACCCTTATACAATTTTTTTTAAAAGCCCCAACTTTCATAATTTTCCTATTTTTTATTTCATAAGGATAGACAGGTTCTTTTAAGCAAGAAGAAATAAGTATATTATTCAGGACAAGAAATATGTAATATAAATAATGAAATAAAAAGTATATAAAACATTAGTAGAAAAGTGCCCCAATCACACACAATATCTTTCAAAGAAACTATACCTAACACAGCGATGCCAAATAGACAGTCTTATTCCAGAGAAAACAAGACTGATTTAGGGAAACTCTCACATTCAATCCAACCAATCACATCATACTACTGCTAACATCACATGCCTCCAAAGGACTTTTACCTTCACCATTCTTCCAAAACACCAAATGAAATTTAAGAGCAACTTCAAAATTTGTGGGCAAAACCAAAAAAGAACCTATTTTGTGTATTACAATTTATCCCACTGAGAATTTACATAGAAGAAAGGAGAAAAAAAAACAATAAGAGGAGTCTCAAACTACAGAAGCAAATAAAACAAAACATCAATAAACGTGGCCTCATAAGGCCAAAAGCCAAAACAGCTCATTCGTCTTAAATCATATTAAACAAACCACAAACCATACTAAAGGATTGATCTTACTCATCTTAGAATATTTTTGCCATCCAAAAATGATTAACAAGAGGAAAGCGATTAAGATTTGGCACATGAATAAAAATGTATCGAAGATTCACATAAGAAAGATAGAGGATTATCCAATATCCAGACTACCAAATCTCATCCTTAAGAGAAGTGGAAAACAATAAAGAATAATAAAAATCAATAAGATAAATGAAAGTTTCCAGAAACAACCAAAGGTAAAATAGTAAATAACGAGTTAATCTTCCACTAAAATACAGTTTTTGTATTAGAAGTTATAAGTTAAAACTAATGCTTAGACAAAAAATTAGCTTCTATTCCCATTCCCAACCTACCAAATTGATGCAGCACTATGAAGAGCAGAGAGCTAAGCATTATGTTTAACTCTCAAATGCTTGATACAAAATTAAGGCATGATGGCTTTTGATTGCTATAAGAAGTAGGGCAGTAAATGTAATATTGGATACATGACAACAATTGACCAAAACCTAGAGCATGTTGGATTTATTTACTCAAACTATAATTACTAGATAAGTAGATACATACAATAATATTCGAAGCATGTGCATAAAAGACTCAACAGTCTGGCCTTAGAAGAAGCAATAGTTCTGGCCTTTAAGACTTAAGATTAAATATGTCACAGAACTTTTTTTTTAATCGTTAACATCAGTATAGAAGTTACAAATTTTAGCATCTGTTCTTATTCCTCTTCTCACAGTACCACAATGAACTTGACACTATAATTTTACAATTTTCAGCTTCATAACAATGAGTAACGAAGAAGTTTTTAAAAAATGGAAGAAGAAACTAAAATTTGGGATATTCATTGATCTTGAAAGTCAATTTCTAATGTTTCATAAGCAAAATAAACCATTTAGAATCAGTTCAAAGAATATTTCGGTATTAATCCCACACAAATAAGCAATTGAAAATGCCATATTTGTATTTAATTTGGTGTATGGACGACCTATGTTATTTAATAATGCCTCTATAATCCACATTTAATCCATTTATGTTCATTAAAAAACCAAAAACCACCCGACTATGATGCATGGATACTTCAAATCAAAACAAAGTTAAATACAATCAAAACATACCACATCAAATCCATACTACATTATTTCCAACGTTAAATACAATTAAAAAAAAAGTTAAAACCAAAACAGCCAATTTCATACAGAAAATTCCCTTCCTCTATCTATGAATATATGCTGTTCAGCACCTAATTTGCACCAAAAAATTATTCGTATTATATATTATGACCCTTTCTCCAGTTGATACGAAAAGTAAACTTTTAAGATCCAAAGTAGGATATTTTTCTTTAAATAAGAAATCAGTGAGAGGAGTATTGTTCTTTTAACCTTGAAATCAGTTTTTCACTTCATACAAAAATCAATCCAAGAAAACACTGAACTAAACTCGTTCCCATCCCTGATTCTGTCAGAAAATGAAAAGAACACCAATAACAGCAACTAATTACTTATGGTGCATGTCCTCTATGAATAAATCAAAGGAAAAATACTTTTTCTAATAGAACAATAGAAAAAAAAAAAACTCCATCACCAAAAAAAACCCACATTCAAAATTTTTCATTTCTTCATAAACCAACTTCAGCCCTGAAACCAAGTACACCACACCAACAACTACAGACCGGAAAATGCCAATCAAAGCATTTCCCGCTCAATTACCTCCGAGTCCTGAGACTTGGCGATGTCGACAAGGATCTTGGCAGCAGGGTGAACGATATCCAAGAGCTTCATAATCGTGGCGCCGTCGTTGGAAATGGTGACACTGCCCTTCTCATCGTGGATCAGCTTGTCCATCCCTCGTGGGCCAAGCGTTGTTCGCACTACATCCGCCACTGCCGTGCACGCATTGATGTTGCTCACTAACTGCGCCTTCCCTTGCGATGTGTCTGTCCCTTCCTTCAACAATATGATCTGGGGTTGCTGCTCGTTTCCACATTTCCAAACAAGACAAAAAGGGGTTAAGCGTCTGTAAAAAGTGCAGCTAAACACAGAGCAGAAAGAAGCCTAGAGAGAAAACGAGCATACCAGCATAGCTGACATTGCTAGAGATGAGGAGGTTGAAGTGAGAGAAAGTTGAAGAGAGAGAAGGAGAAAGCGGTGAAACTCAGTGAAAGAGCGAGAACTAGGGTTTAAGTTTGAACGTAGTGGCAGGCTCGCGGTTCCCTGGCTCCTTCTAGTTTCTCCGAAGCGTTTTTCTTTTAACCTCATATGCTAATGGTGTTGGCTTTTTTTTTTTTTACCATTTTTATTTTAATAAATAATTTAAAGAAATTTAAAAAAATTTTGAATGATAGAAAACAAATTTTAAATTATTTCTTAAAAAATTAAATAAATAAAAATAAAAATAAAATATTA
>JASKGM010000011.1:5139821-5152978 GCA_034509205.1 Ceratonia siliqua | reverse complement strand
GTATTACAACAGCAAACAAAAAGCACACAAATACATTAGCAAATACTCAAATTGTTGCCTAAACACCCTTTCTTTTTTAGCTCTTCTGATTATCAACTTGATCCAGAAATTTTAATGCAACTTGTTCCACATCAAAATCTTCTTGCTAAATCAAACAATTATAAAAATAAAGACGAAAAATTAAATATATCAAAACAAATTCCCTCTCCAGTCTCTTTGAATATACCCATCAAAGCCAAACCCATAAAATAACCATTAGTCAAGCACCATAATAACGTGTTTGCTAAGCTATACCCAGAGGTACCGCTTTTTTGTTTAATAATTTTTATTTTAAGAAAATGATCAAAAGAATTTAAGAAACAAATTCAAAAAAAAATTAGAACACAATGCTTAAAAAAATAAAATTAAAAGTGAAAAAAATTAAAGAAAAGTAAAAAAGACAAAAATAAAAATAAAAATAAAAAAGCACCAGGAGGCTCTGGTGCTTTCGGTTGTAGCTTAGAAAACACCCCATAATAAAGCCAAATACACAATCCTATCCTTATGAGCCAAAAGGAGATAAACTACAATTTAAAGTTCTAGCATTATAAGAATGCTCCATGGGCCTACAAAAAAGCACTCCTGCTTTCCTTCTCTCTCACAAACCCTCAAAATGAAAAGACAAGAACTACTCCAGCTTCTCACAACAAAGCCAGGACTCTCACCGATAAAGCCAGGAGGTTCAATCCAAATATTGCAAGCTAAATTACAATACAAAAACAAGTAGGGTGACAGACTCAGATATTCAAAAGTATGCTATGCACATATTAGGTGATAAAAACTTACATTTTCTTCAAATAAGCAGCAGATCATTTGTCTTAATTCGTTTTTTTTTTTTGGGGGGTCTTATATTCTTAATTCCATTGATTGCTACAAATTGAACAAAATTTATAATTTTTACCATGGAGGGAAGTTTTGCCTCCCACAACGAATATGAAAGGTAAAAATTATGCAAATTTGGAGGATCGATGAGGAAGTACAGGTAACATTTGTAAGAATGCACATGCCATTCCAGGTACAAAGGCTTTTATCCATTTCTACCAAAATGTGAATAAGGACAAGCAAACCAGGAGAAAACAACAAATCAAAAGTTTCACTATCATTAACGTTCCTGAAAAGAACAAAATTCTGAGATAGAGGAACCTTGCATTGTATAAAACTGAATGACTAATGCAAGGCAGACAAATAATACAAAGAACATAAACCAAATAAAATAGAAGTCCCCTTTACCAAATATCCACATATATTCCCAAAACAAAACACGACAGAGAACCATCACTTTTGATTTAAGCACAGTGATGGAGGAGAATAACCCCAAGAAAGAACCACCAAAGGTTAGCATGAGTAGTAATAACCCTAGATTTATTATCCTAATTACTTGATGTAGACCATGTCCTATTAATGTTATCCACAGCCGCAACTCTACCTTCAAGCAATTATCTTACCAACCACTTCCACTATGTTTCTCCATTGTCCCCCTAACTGCCTTTGTATTTTTATCAAATCTGCAATCTGATCTCACAATTTTTGAGTTCTCTCTCTTCCTACCCATTTTATACATACATTAAAAATATGCGCACACGTGTATGGGTTAAGATTAAAAAAAAAATCATGTAAAGCTAGCTACTTTTACACCATCTTATAGCTTGTAATTGAACATGATTTCACCAATTCAACTCTTGAATTAGATGCATTTATGGTGCCAATCTTGCTTACCCAATTTTATACGAATTTTACCATAAACGTAAATTATTTTATCAAGTAGCAAATATCTATTTGTATTAGAGCACATTATAAAACAATATTTCAAGCAACATAGAGAAGACCTAGGAAGCTTGAATACAATAAACAACAGCAGTTCATATATGTGTCTGACATGGACAAATGTAGAATACGACCACGTGTCCAGGTCCAGGATGAATTTCACATTTCTTATTTTGGTGGTGTTTTTGCAACAGCTCAAATGCAGCATGACACTAACTGATCGCTAAATATGGCTGTTAGATTCCTGTACATAGTTAGTATTCTCTCCCATTGCTCTGATACCATGTGAAAGTTAGAGAGAGAGGGAGAGAGAGAGAGAAATCTTAATGTGGGAAAGTGTGTGAGTAAATCACCTATTACAGCTAATTATATATATGAGATATTGGGCCTTTGTAAAGCCCTGTAGTACATTGGCCCAGTATCTCAAATATATAATTAGCTGTAGTAGGTGATTTACTCACTTACACACTTTCCCATATCAAGATTTCTCTCTCTCTCTCTCTCTCTCTCTCTCTCTAGCTTTCACAATGGCTTTGCACGTGAAAATACAGCTCAGACAAAGAAGATACATCATTCTTAAAACTTGCCTTTCATCCATTTTCTTTGGTCCATAGATGCAGCAAGTGCCAGTTTGATTTTAAAATAACCTCATTCTAGTTCTACTTAAAATAAAGGAGTCAGTACTCTGCAGTAAAACACGCATCTGACATTCCTATCCCAAAACAACTTCAGAGAGAGAGGAACGGCATAAATATTGAGGAGTTCTAGTACCGTATTCATATATAGTACAGAAGATAGGCTGAAATTTCAAGGTGCCTATGCTTCGTATAGTGATAATACTAAAGAGAAAAAATAACTGAGAGGTAAAAAGGAAGGAATGAAAAGAAAATGTAGGCATGCAGGTGATGCAATATGAGACGCCTCACACACCTTAGAGTTGCAGAACAGTACAGAATCGCTCTTTCTGAGAAAGCACACAACCTAAACTGCCTTCTTTCCCCCACAGACCCGATACGAAATACCCTAAGCTACGTGGACACAAACCTCATCTAGCTTGGATGACAGACAGACAAAGACTTTCAGCTAGGATATAAACAAAACAGAACACACACAGAACCACACGGTTCCTCAGTTTAATTTAAACGACGTCGTATACACCATCTCTCCTATCCTCCAATGGGCTTGATCTCTTCGGCTTGCAACCACTTAGATTCAGATTCAGGCCACCCCTTCCAATGGACTAGAAATTCAGTGTACCCGCCACGGCGAGTGGAAACATACTGATGGCTCTTGATAGCTGCAATCTCTCAGAAATGCTCAAGCTGTGAGGCTGTTTGTGAGGTATTATCTTGTACTTCCACTGGTTCCTTCTCTGGAAGTTCCCTGCGCCTGTACTCAGTGAGATCTTCTATATTAATAACAGGACTAATGCCATATGCTGGTGGTAGTTCAACCAGGTAGGAATTGGGGCCTCTCCTTTTCAGATTTCTTAAGGGACCATCCCTTCAATAGTGTAGTTTAGAATAGCTCCCTACCGCCATTCTTTCAGGTCTCACACGCACTAAAACCTGGTTCCCCACCTCAAACTTCCTTTCCCTGTGCTCTTGGTTAACAGCACCTGCATATTCCTTGGCCTTAATAGTCAAACGGCGCCTAATCTGCTAAGGAACCCAGCACATACATTGTGAAAACTCTAGTGCATCTTCATTTGGTGTAGGGGTAAAGGCAATGAGTGAGTATCCACGGGCATTTTAGGATGGAAACCATAGATTACTTCGAAAGGAGTGCTTCTTGTGGTACGGTTTACCAAACTGTTGAATGCAAATTCGGCCTAAGAAAGAATTAAGTCCCAACTTGTGATATGCTCACCCACCAAGCAATGTAAAAAATTACTAGAAAACTTCAGTTTGGTCCCCATCTTAGCCCACAGGGTCTTCTAGAAATAGCTAACAACTCTCACATCCCTATCGGATACAATGGATAAGGGCACTCCATGCAACCTCACTATCTCTTGCAAGAAAAGAGTGGCTACCCTAGAAGCATCAAAAGTTTTGCAACATGGGAGAAAATGGGCCATTTTGGAGAAACGTCGACCACTACCATAACAGAGTCATTTTGCCTCAACGTCCTTGGTAGCCCTAAGACAAAGTCCACACTGAAGTGCTGCCATGGTCGGTCTGGAATAGGGAGGGGAGTATACGGGCCAAATGGTTGTTTGGTGCCCTTGTTGAGTTGGCACACCCTGCAACGGTCTACTACCTTATGCACATCCTTCATCAATCGTGGCCAGTAGAAACAGTCAAACACTAATGCATATGCCTTGTCATACCCAAAATGTCCTCCGAGCCCCCCATCGTGTAGTTCAATAACCACAAACTCCCGCATGGATCCATTTAGGATGCGAAGTCGGGTGCCATGAAATAGATACCCTTTTCTAATCACAAAATCATGGATGCCTCCTCTTCCATGCCCTATAAGCTACAATGTCTCCCACACTTCTTGGAAATCTGGAACATTGGCATATTGCCCACGAATTCCTTCAAACCCCGTGGCATTCACACTTGTGATGTGCAGTAAATAGGGCCTACAACTAAGGCATATGCTACCTTGTTTTGGGACCCTGCCTTATGCCTGATCACAAACTCATTGCTGAAGGTAATCCATCCAACGTGCATGCTTAGTGCTCACCTTCCCTTGAGAGTTCAAGTGTCGTAGAGAATCATGGTCAGTGAACAGCACAAATTCTCGGTGGAGATAAGGGTGCCAGTGCTTTAACACTTTCACTATGGCATACAACTCTAACTCGTACGCTGAATACTTACGCCTACTCTCCCCCAACTTCTCACTAATATATGCAATGGGGTGTCCCTCCTAGCTTAGCACTCCCCCTATTCCCACATGGGATGCATCGCATGTTACTTCACATAACTTAGAAAAGTCAGGCAATTTCAAAACTAGGGCCTGGGGCAGCCTCCCCTTGATCTCTTCAAAGGCCCTCTGAGCGGAGGCATTCCAACTAAAATTCTTCGTCTTAAGACAGTCAGTAATGGGTGCCATTATGGCACTAAAGTTGTGAACAAACCGCCTGTAAATCATGGCCAACCCATGGAAACTCTGGACCTCGGAATGATTCTGAGGCAATCCAATCTTGAATTGCTTTCACTTTCACTTTCACTAGGTCGGCTTCTGTTCCCTTATCTAAGAGGATAAATCCTAAGAAATATGCTCTATTCTTCATGAAGGTACACTCAAGCCTGTTGACATAAAACTTTTCTTTTCTCAACACCTTGAAAACACGTTCAATATGTTCCATATTCTTCCTGGCACTACTATCGAATATCAGTATATCATCAAAGTATACCACAACAAACTTGCCCAGGAAAGGCTTGAAGAGATGATTTATCACTCTCATAAAAGTACTAAGGGCATTCGTCAACCCGAATGGCATAACCACCCACTCATACAATCCCTCCTTCGTCTGAAGACAGTCTTCCATTCATCCCCAGGCCGAAGTCGAATATGGTGATAACCGCTGCACAAATCCATCTTGGTAATTATTGAAGCCCCACTCAACAGATCCAACATGCCATCTAGCCACAGTATGAGAAACCGATACTTCACTGTGATCTTATTGATGGCTCGACTATCAACACATCCGCCACATACCATCCTTCTTAGGTGTGAGCAAGACCAGCATAGAACAAGGGCTAGTACTCTCCCAAATAAATCCCTTATCTAACAATTCCTACACTTATCTCTGTAGTTCCTCATGTTCAGTAACGGTCTTATGATAATGAGGAAGGTTGGGTAATGATGCACCTGGCAATAAATCAATGGCATGTAGCATGTTGGATATCCCGAAGAGGTGGTAACTGTTGTGGCATTTTGTCCTGGAACTCCGTGATCAAGGAAGCTAACTCCTTAGGAATATTACCATCATCAGGTTCAACTTCCCACTGCACCACCACAAAAACCACTTGAGAGGGAGTCAATCCTTTAGCAAATTACCTTATTGTAAGTACAGCACTCGTGGGTTTTGCCCCAAAGCCAAAATTTGCAAAGGGTCTAGGGTCAATTTTAGCCCATGGAAACTGAAGGAGTAAGTGTTATGGAAGCCCTCATACATCACTCTTCTATCAAAGAGCCATGGCCTGCCATTAACATATGACATGCAGTCATAGGAATCACATCACACCACACCTCATCTATGTACTTATCTCCTAAAGAGAATTTGACAAGGCACCTTCGCTTCACCGAAAGGGAGCTCTTCTTGTCAACCCAACTAATCCAATATGGCATGGGATGAGCTACTGTTTTCAACCCCAAACGTGACACCACATCCTCTGCTATCATGTTCATACCACTCCCATTATCAATTATAACATTAAGGCCCCAACCATCATGTTCAAAATGGGTGTGAAAGATTTTAGTACGACACCAATCTTCTTCCTTGGTAATCACTTGTTGATTCCCTATCAACAACCATCGTACCACACAACTAAGAAGATTAGTGGCTACCAGGTGCTCCCTATAATCACTGTCATCCCCTCCTAGCAGTTCCTCATCCTCTTCTAAAGTCTCGATGGGAATGAGGTCCTTCTCACAAATGACCACTAGTCACTTCTCTCTAGTGGGAAAACCATTGCAAAGTGCCCATACCCCTTACATTTCTAGCATTGGGGACCATCTCCCACCCCCATGACTCTACCCTTGGCCTCGACTATGGTGACAGGTTTGTTGTATTCTCCCTTTGGTGGAGGCAAAACATACGCTTTCTTCGCCTTTCCTTCAGCTTGAAATGGTTTCTTTCCAGCTGTTACGATCAATTGCTTCTTTACCCGAAGAGCCAGCTGGTAGGCTTCTTCCACACTGTACAACCAAGCTGCCAACATCTTCTTCCTCAGCTCACTCTTTAACCTAGCCCGAAGGTCATGCAAGGAAAATTTTATCTCAAACAGCTCAGCGATATTCTCGTTGTTAGAGTAGGTCTCTTTAGCTATTTCTCATATTTCTTTGGCAGTCCCATACAATAGGAAATTCTCTCCTATCTCGTTGGTCATGGAATTTATTAACCATGACATAACCATATTGTTTTTTGTCTTCCAAGTTATGAACTTTGAATCCTTCTTCTTTGGTTGAGTAGCTTCTCCAGTGAGGTAATCATCTTTTACCTTTTCCACAGAAGAACATCATTACTGATTAGGGCCATTGAAGGTAGTTGTGCCCATTCAATTTGTGTCCAGTGATTGAGAGAATAGTGCCTTCCGATCCTCCATGGTGGCTAGAATTAGCAGCCTCAGAAGATGAAGGTTTCTCACTAGCCATGTTGTATTTGGGTCATGGGCAGGTTTGGGTGCTCAGAGAAGATGCTCTAATATCATATAGAATTACTGAGATTGAAATTTCTCTCGTATTGATTCAAGGAGGAAAAAAAAACAAGGATATATACATGTGCTGGAAGCACAAATCACTCCTAGGAATTAAAGACAATAAAAGACATAATTACAGAGAGAATATCCTCAATTAGCTTGGTAATAAATCTCCAAGTTAACTGAGAATAAATGCAAACAAATACCAAAAATAGAGGAGCTAAACGTATAAGCTACAAAAGGAAAACACAGTAGACACAATCCCTGAAATCAACATGTATATTGTAGTAGCTGCCTATTTTACTTTATATTTAGTGGCATATGGACCATTAATGTTTCACAATGTTACATCTAGTCAGCACTAGATGACTATATGATATCGCTTTTTTTATCACTATCAAAAGTTGCAATTGAAATATCAGTCTATATGTTTGCATAATTGTTCCCCATCCCATCCGTAATTAGTGGAGCAAGTTATACTAACTAAATATACCTGCTAGATTCTGAGCAGCAAATTTTAGGCAAACAGGTTTTAACTCCGACGCATGGCAATGGTCAGCCAAGGTTAATATGTTGGCTACAGAACTCACACAGATGTCCTCGCAGAGATGAGACTCACACATCAGTCTGAGCCTCTCCAAGCCATACTTGTCTGCTGCAGCTAACAACTTTGCTGTCAAAGTCTCGAACAATGGGGATTCACTAGAGGAGGTTGATGGAACCATGTCCACCTCATCCATAAGGGCATCCCGGTAGATAAAGACCAGCATGGCCTGTCCCAGTAAAAGAGAGTTCAGGATAGTAAACCACGATAACAAAATGTAAAACACAGGTGGCCACCAAAATAAAACTCTTGTCCATGCTAAACCCTAACTGGGAAAGAGAAAGAAAGGGAAAAAAATAAGAAGCGAAATAAAAAGATAATCGATTTTCTACCTTAAAAACCTCAGGTTCTAAATCTGTTACAATAATCTCCTGCTTGTCATCATCTACACCATCAAATAACATAGATCGAAACTTCGGGGATCTAGCAGCCAACACCAACTTATGAGCAGGGAATTTTTCCCCAGCTACATTGAAAGTAACATCCGAACCTTCCATGCTTTCCAATAGCGTGCCAAAGTGTACTCCAATGTCAGATTCTGGAACCCTAATTGAGTGAATTTGTGGAGAATCTGTGGCTGAAACCACAACTCCAACTGTACAGTTGAATTTCAAGCAATCATCCTTGAGGTAATCAGAACTTTCAAGTAAAGAACGTCTAAAAAATCGCTTGTATCCCCTAAAAGAACAGATAAACAAGATCAAAGCCACACACATGTCAACACAACAGAGTATTTTCATATTGATCTAACATGGATTATCTGCATAGAAAGGAGAGGATAGCAGAGATAGAGAAGGATACAAAAGGAAGACAGAGATAAATAAAAACATTAGCAAAATCATATATAAAGCTTTTTGCATGTGAAGCTTCATCTTTCACAAGGAAAAAATTGTCTCTGTATACACAATAAGCCAAGACGTCTACTAGCTGACCTGTGCAAAGTCTATAGTGGACTAATTGTGGACAACTTGATCAAGTTTAGCATGAATTAATAAGGAAATGGTTCAAGATCACAATGAAAGAGTCTACTATATTCAGACAGGAAAAAAAATTATGAAATTTGGGCATAACTATTACCGTACGTAGGTAGAAAAAATGGGAGAAAATACCAATAATCTGAAAGTCACATTTTAATTGTTAGTAGACGTTCATCATTGCAGAAAATTAAAGGGGCCAGAAAAGATAAGATGTACGAAATAGCCATCCATGATCCATGCATATTAAACAGTAAAAGAGGAATATCTCCATTCGCATTCACTTGCACATAGACTATGAAACTGAATAAACACAAACCACACGAATGACACACTGCTGATATAAAAATACATACTAATTATATAATAATAAAGAAAAGGTAATCAGGTTATTCAAATGACCTTTTCAATGACAATGCTCTAGAATCATGTCGGATAAGTCATTAATACCAAAATTTTGAACCATTAGAATACAAGCCTAACTATGCATGTCAATTTTAATACACATACAATCAGATTGTAATTGTTAGAGATTAAAATAAAATTATTCATGGACCTTCTCCTGATAACTAGAGCTTTTGGGTTGAAATGGTTATTAACATGGCATTAAAGCCTCTATGACCAAGTGGTCAGAAGTTCGATCCTTGCCACTCACACTCTTCGTAATTAAATTGTACACGTTTCAAGTCCAAAAGTAGCTTTGGCGAGAGGAGCATGTTAGAGATTATAATAAAACTATCATGGGCCTTCTCGTAACAACTTAAGCTTTTGGGTTAAAATGATTCTTGACAATAATGAAGGCAATAATTCAACATATTTAAAGAAATAGAAAGCATTATTAGCTCATCCTACTCCAATTATTCAGAAGATACAAAAGAGCAAAGAAGCATCAAACTCCAAGCATGACAAGCATTCATAGTCTCTAAGAGGCAAGAGGGGAAGATGGAAAGATAAGAGGTAATTTAGATCACAACAGAAAAGCACACAAGACTCAACTCCAAACTATGACCAAAGGGCCCAACTATAACGTAGTATTTAAAAAAAAAAAAAAAAGGCTTGTATACTCCTAATTTTCCCTTATGATGTGTGATGTTCTGTATATTTTGCTTTTAAAGGTTAAACACAATAATGCCTAGGGTAGTGCTATGGAGAGATCAACCTCTCAAGAGCTTCAGCTCTCCACCATAAGATGTACCTTGAGATTCCCACTTGATTCATTAATTCATAATTCAGTAAATAAATATTAAAGTTGAGAATCTCAAAGTTCATCTTATGGGGAGAGCTCCACTCTTGACAATTCAAGCTCTCCATAGAATTACCCTAATGCCAACTATATGCTCACAGCTTTAAAATAACATGCAATGAGAGTAAAATCCTTCAAGCTCCCAATCTAATTCTGGTAGATAATTAGATATGAACTGACATGATCACAACAGTGCACCAAGCAAACACCTTTCTAAAAAAATTGCATTCATAAATGAGATACAGTTCTTGAGAGCGCAACCTAGATAATTAATGCAGGTGTGGATAGGAAGTTAGCAATATTCCAAAGAATAGTTGGGATTAGAAAGTATGCGATAGAGATTAACAGGAAAATAGGGTTCTTCTCGAAGAAACCTCTGACTTTCACTAATTTCAGATAATACATAAGCAAAACATCCCCAAGACAATCGAGCAGAGAGCACATATACAAGGGGGAAGATGCTACAACACGTGATAACCACATGACTAGTTAAAAAAAAGCAAATAAACACAAAAGGGAAAAAGACATATCTGAACTACTTGTAAAAAGGCACGTGCTAGTCAAAAGCACACTAAACAGCAGATTACATCCATATAGGAAGGAAAACCAGCAGACAACTTCAATTAAAACAGAGCCAAGAGATGCTCCTGCATCAATAATGCTACATTGTTATTGCACTGGAATATTTGCATAAAGTCCAATAACAATGACTACCATCCTTTCAATCATACACCTCCTAAAATCTTTGCATATTCCAGCTAATGTATCATCTGCAGGTAAATAAAATTTGCTAACTGTACAACTTAGAAAATGACAACAAGGTATAAATGGACAATAAAAAAATGTCACGAAGACAGACACAACTCAAACACCAACTGGTCTTACTATTAAAGTCACAGCAGTATCTTTTCTTTTTTGCCAAAAAAAAAAACAATAGAAGTTTTATACAACTGTGAATTTGATACATATAAAATGAACAATTTGAATTATTGGAAAACTTTGCCATTAACATAAAGAGACATATTGGAATGTATGATCATGGCATTAACAAAAATAGCATTCACCCAAGATTTTCTTCCTCTTCAATTATCAGAAAGTGATAAAGATTTTAATTAGCGCTTAGAGCAATGGCATTTATGTAGGTAAATATTGAATATAGATGAGACATTTCTTATCAGAAATTGTAGTTTAAGATGGTAGCACTGTATTGTCCCTTATGCTGAACATTCCCGATTCGGTATAAGGTTAATCTACCCTTGAGGATAAAGATTCCAAGTAACACAATAAAATCAAAATAACAAAATTTATCCAAATAATGACACTGAAAAATGAGAAAGCCATTGAAACCCTACCACATGCTACCCTTATATTTGAGTGTATAAGGACCACCTTCAAGCGACCGATCAAAATGGCTGTGAACCTTGTGCTTCCCTTGCCCACTCTGATCCAGCAGCGTAAGCTCAAACAGTGCCCTCACATCGGTGCCTTCGTTTGCCAAGGCGATGAAAACCGAAACGTAGGCGGAATTGTCCTCGGGATTCTTGCCGTCTGGGTAGAAGTAAATTGCCCAGTGATGCCCTCCGACCGTGAACATATCGCTCGCAATGTACTTCCCAATTCCCATCCCCTTCGCCAACGAATACCCTTGAATCACGAACTTGTGGGAGCCGTTCACCGTATCAGTCACCGACCTCGAGATCGTCGGCGACGCCCGGGGGATCCTCTCCGGCTTAACAGTTCCGGCCATGGCGGTGTGATTGATTTTATGGCAATTCGGAATTCATATGCGACGGAAACAAATTCCCCAATCGGCGGAGTCTTATATTAGAAATTTCAGTGATGGAAAAGGATTTCGCGGGAAAAGAAAATTTACGAATCAACCGAAATTAGAATTGAAGATTTGATTTTTTTCTTTTTCTTTTCCCCTATTTCTCTCTCTTTCTTCTGCGAAACGAGAGAGACTTGTTAGGCGAAGCGTTTGTCCAAGAAGGACGACGCCGCCCCGTGCGTCACAATCTAGACGGTTCTGAGAAAACAAGGGGACGTGTACTGACTCTGAGTTTGCCCAAAATGGGAAGTGTCCTTACCATATCTTTACTTTTGAATAGACGGTCTTAAAGGGTGGCTAACGGACGGCTACAATTAAAAAAGAAAAATTGTATTAGAACAACTTTGAAACTCATATAAAATTTGAGATGTTAGGGGAAAATACAAACAGTTCAGATTTAACAAATCGATCATCTCACGACGATTCGAATTCATTTATGTATAGTGAAATTGAAAAGAAAAAGAAATATTACTCAAATTTTTAAGAAAAATTTTTTTAATAATTCAACTTTACTGTTCAATATATTTGTCTGCTTAGCCATAAAAAAGGAATGCTAATTGTAAATTTTTTTAATAAATTATTATTTAATTTTAAAAATATTATATTTTGTAATGGTGGATACCTGTATTGAAGGTTAAGTCACTACAATAATAATATCTTATAAACTTTTACTTTATTATTTAATATTTATTAGTATTATAAGATATAATTTTAAAATAATTTATGACATTTTAAAATAAAATAATATTGTGTAAATGTACAATTTAGTCTATAAAATTATCTTCTTTCTCTTCAACGATCTTTCGGAAATATTTAGACTCGAGTCCTGGCTCGTTAATCTTTTCGTCAATCAGCCATATTAATTTTTAACAGACTAATTGTTTATATGTTAATTTATTTACATATGTGGACATTAGTTAATGAAAGAAAGAAACAAAAAGATTGTAACAAAAGTATGGTTCCTCTATTTTTTTTTTTGGTGGAAAGAAACGCAGATTCGAAACAAATAAACATTGATTTATGAAGGATTGGGAATATCTCTCGGTTATCTGAATGGTGAGTTAAGGAGGCGTTTGATACCAGAATTCTTCTAATTTTTTTGGGAATTACTAGTCGGAAATCTTAGTTTTCGACGTTTGGTAAGAGGATTAAAAAAAAATTTCCAGGACATCAGGGTTCCCAAGAGCACTTTTTAAACAAGTTTTCCACAAAAAAATTTTCATGTAGGAGAGTGGTATTCTTATATTCTCGTCTCATGAGAAAATTTTAGGAGATATAAATGACTATTTTACCCTCTCTCACAAACTATCATACCATAAGTACTCCAATCCCGAAA
>JASKGM010000011.1:5091789-5136505 GCA_034509205.1 Ceratonia siliqua | reverse complement strand
ACACGAAACATAGCCAAATGGATGTCCCCTGGCAAAGATGAACAAAGATTCAGGTGACTTCAAACTGCATCTTAATATGGTGCCTCATGAAATTTAATTTTCCTTTGATGTCTTAAATTAGCCTAAAACAATATCTTATAATGACGCTAGAGAGAAAAATAAAATCTCACAAGATACTGTTCTAGAATGAGACATGATCATAATTCACTCTTATAAATGATCAACAAAATCAAGTACTAAGAAGGCCTCACACTTTTTATGCATTGTATTTGTATCATATGCATCTTCGAATTTCATATTAAATGAGATAATGCTCATCAAATGTTTTCAGAGATATTATATTTTAAAATAGTGTCCCATGAGATTTACTTTCTTCTCTGATGCTTCAAATTAATTCAAAACAATATCTCGCAATGGTACCCAAAAAAAAGCCAAAATCTCATAAAACATTGTTTTAGAACATGATACCTAATAATAATTCACTCTTATTAGATGATCAACAAAATCAAGTACTAAAAAAGGGCTCACCGAGTTTTTTGTGTTTGGTAAAAGGCTCACAGGTTTTTAAGTATTGTATTAGTATGGTATGCATCTTCAAGAACTTCATATTAAAATTGGATAATTATATTCAAGTGTCTTCAAAAATATTGTATTCCAAAACAGTGCCTCAAATAAGTTCAAAACAATATCTTGTAATGACACCAAAAAGAAACGTAAAAAGTCTCATAAAGTACTATTTTAGAACATGATACCTAACAATAATTTATTCTTATAAATGATCAATAAAATCAAGAACTAATAAAGGCCTCAAACTTTTTTAAGTATTGTGTGTGTGGTATGCATCTTCAAGAACTATTTGACATTATTTGTGGAGGAATAATCTACCATTTGAAAGTTGGAACTCTCTATTGGACAACGTTGAATTATAATGGGAATTGAATATGAAGCACCATTGAAAACATCGAAACATATATGTCTCCGTTTCAATGCTAAAACAGTGATATGATTTCACACTTTGACATAACACTATAATTTAATATTCTTCTGCTTTGTGGTATCTTCTTTCTCGAAATTTACAGAGTTGTTGATTGACATTTATATAGACTTTGTTGAATAAGCTTATACAAACTAGTTGAATCTTAAATTAATTAAATTAATATATTTTATTATATATAAAATATTTTAAATAATATAGTATATGTTATGTAAAATTTATAAATAATATAATGTTATTTTATTTTTAATCAATCTCTTAGTGAATGCCAGGCAGTGAAATTCTCATACTAGGCTTATTTAATAAATGAACTTCAGAATAAATCAAACTTGTTCATTTATTATATAAGTGGAACCAAATTGAGCTCTACGCAAACCAAGTCTAAATAGTTCACTAAAAACTGACTCATCTACAATCCTAATTTGTGTAGAGACATGTGACGACATGAGGTGATCTGATGAAAGACACCCAATGTTTAGCTTTATGGCAGTTTTTATTTGTTTAAACTTTAAGTAGCCTAGCTAGCACCCAAAGAGGGGAGAAAAATGATCTCTGTTTTATTTTATATATCTTTTTTCTCCATCTTATATAGGATTATGTAAAATTCTATTTGTGCCACCGTAACCAGTCAATAAAGAAAGTGGCATTCTAATTGACAAAAGATTTACAAATTTAGATAAGATTTACAAAGTGGCATTCTAATGGATGATATGCTGAAGAATGGGAGTGTGAAGATATAAAAATAATATAATTGTCTATAATAGATGCACATTGTCCTCATAAGCTAGGCTGTAAATGAACAGAGCTGTATATGAACAGTTCGACCTCGGCTCAATTCAGTTTATTTATTAATTAAACGAGCTTAAACATAATATGAAGCTCGTTTAATTAAACAAGCTGGGTTTGAAAATTTGATGCTCAACTCGTTTTATAGAGTTCATGTAAGCTCACTAAGTTCATCTTAAGCTCATTTAGTTTTTATTGAGCTCAAATAAGTTCTATTCATTTAGCATATCTATATAATCTTAGATGAGCTTAAACGAGCCGAGTTCGAGCTCACTTTTAAGCTCGTTTAGTTAAACGAGCCAAACCTTAGCAGCCCGTTTCTTTCACAAGTTGAGTCTAAGAACACAAACTCTGCTTGACTCAGTTCATTTCCACCCTTAATTATAGGCTTAATACCAATTCATACTTTAAGTTAAATCTTTCTCGTTACCCACTAAACCATTACCCTTCTTAGCACCTCCTGAGGCATAATTTTATCTCTCTCAAACACTCTTCTCATATGAAAGCTTGTTGAAAAGACTAGTTTGATATGATATCTCTGACAAGCTTGTTGAAAAGACTAGTTTGATATGATATATCTGACAATAAGTTGATAAAAGACACAAAGTGTTTGCTTTATGTTTTTAACTTATGTTTAGACTTTCTAATCATATACTAAAGGTTCACAGAAAATATACAAAGAGGGAGCTAAAGAAACTAGATCCACAAGATTATATGCATGCACCATAGACAGGAAAAGTGTGGAATTGGGATATCTGCTGTAGCAAGTGCAACTGTGGCTACAGATACCTTGAAAAAGACTTCCGAAAGGATACTACTAAATGACATGAGCTCAATTATAGATCAAATAATGCCTATCGATATTTAGATTCAGAAAATTACTTGTTGAATGTAAGATAGAAACATAGAAATTATAGCCGTTATATTATAATAAAACCATTATTGGGTGCTTACCTAATAGTTTAAACTTCTGAGTTATCGTATCAACCTTAACCCTGTCCTGGTTTCTAGAAGCTGCTTAGAGGATCAACCGCCCGAATTTAACAATTATGTCGTGTTTTAATGAGGTAATTAATTCAAAGGGGAAAAGTAATTTTAGAGACTATTTGAAATACTTTATCACAAAATATTTTGCTTGAATAACTAATCAAAGAATTTTAGAAATTTCAAGTAATTTAATTATGGAATTGCTTTATCAAAAATAAAGAATTTCAAATTCCTCCCACTAGTAATTTCAAAATAGACTGGTCCAAACCCAATGCCCAGACTCAGACTTAGCCCAGCTTCAGTTCCTTGACCTCGCCCCAGCCCTAGTTTTCAGCCACAACTTGCAAAAATACAAAAATCGAAAATTCTATTGTGGGGGTTAATTATCCAAAAAAAGAATTTTGCAAATGAAATTCAATTCTCTTGCATTTCAATAACCATTAAATTTTAAAATACCCCATCCAAACACAAGCTTAAAGTTTGAACATAAAATTGTATGCAGTTTCAGTACCAGACAGTTGAGAGTTTGTATATTGTCTACATCTATACTTTTGTTGGGTTTGAATTGTATGGTAGACTTTTAAGATCCTTTAACAATTAAAGTTTCTGATTGAGAAAAACTGATATAATTCTTCCAATAGAAAAGTGAAAGAACTATAAAGATAAAGATATGTTTGAGAGGGTACCAAATGTAATACAACTTCCAGAAGAAACAGTGGCAATTACTCCAGGTCTCAGCCTCTTGTCATCAATGAATGTTCCATTGGTGCTATCCAAATCTGTGACCAGAAGATTCCCTTCTTTCTTCTGAATGCGTGCATGAACACCAGAAACTGAAAGTTTAAAGATCACTTTAACAATCATGCAATGTGGTTTTGTTAATTATGACTTTCCATATCCATAAAATAACAAGGTTGATGTTATGGAAAACTTGAACTCTTAAAAGGTTGAGATTTTTACCATTAGATGCACCTCGAGAATCTCGCCTTGAAAATTCATTGTTGAATTATATATTAAAAATTAAGGTAAGAATCTCAGAGTGCATCAAACAGTAAGGAAATTCAATATCTTGAGAGGTCAAGCTCTCCATAGCATCACTAAAAAAAATTAGGACTGTAAATCTAGATGAGGTGAGGAAGAGAGTCAGAAATGGAGAAGAGAAATATGGAAGCCGTAATACCCTCTTAGGGCCGGCAACGCTATATACACTAGATGAAACAAATTACAAGGCAATAGGACAGTTTTACCCGTACTACAAATATAGATAGACAACAATGCCCTTACACTTTAACCCTCCCACTCAAGCTGGAGCATATTGATAATGAACAGCTTGTTACACATATATTCAACTCTATTTTTGACAAGAGCTTTAGTGAAAATATCTGCCAATTGTTCACCAATCTTGACATGCAAGGGGGAGATGAGACCTTGTTGAATTATCTCACAAATAAAGTGATAGTCAACTTATATGTGTTTTGTTCTTTCATGAAACACAGGACTTAAGGTAATATGGAGAGTTGATTGATTGTCACATAGTATCTCCATGCACTTCGGCTGTCCAACTCCAAGTTTACCTAATAAATGGCGTATTCATATTAGTTCACAAGTAAGCTGTGCCATAGCACGATATTCAAATTTTGCAGTAGATCGAGAGACAACTTCTTGTTTCTTGCTCTTCCGAGAGACAAGGTTTCCCCTTACAAATATACAGTACCCTGTAGTTGACTTGTAGTCAACACATGAACCGGCCCAATCAGCATCTGAATAACCTACCACTCTTTGGTAGCCATGATTCTTGTAAATTATAACACGGCCAGGAGCACCTTTCAAATACTTAAGTATATGTATGACTGCCTCCCAATGAGTTGAATGAAGTGAAGACATAAACTGACTAACAACGCTCAATGAAAACGCAATGTCAAGGCGAGTCGCTGTAGGGTAGTTCAGTTTTCTAACCAATCTCCTATATCTCTTTGGATTCTCTAATAGGTCACCATCATCAATTCTCAATTTGACACCTGGAGACATCGGTGAATCACACGGTCTGGCTTTCAACAACCCTGTTTCATCAAGTAAATCTAGGATGTACTTTCTCTAGGATAAGATGATTCCCTTCTTACTCCGAAGCACCTCAATTCCCAAAAAATACTTGAGATCCCCTAAGTTTTTAGTTTGAAATTTACTATGAAGAAATGATTTGAGAACATGAATACCATTTTCATCACTTCCCATAACAACAATGTCATCAACATAGACAACTAGGAGGATACACCCTACTACTGTTTGCTGGTAGAAAACAGAAAGATCATATGCACTCCTTTGCAACCCAAACTCTAATACAACCTCACTAAATTGCCTAAACCAAGCTCTACAAGACTGTTTCAGCCCATATAACAACTTCAACTTACACACTCAACCATACTCCCCCTGAGCAACAAACCAGGGTGGTTGCTCCATATAGACCTATTCCTAAAAGTCACCATGAAGAAAGGCATTTTTTTACATCGAGTTGATGAAGTGACCAGTTATGAGTGGCAACCAAAGAAATTAAGAGGTGAATGGAGGTTGATTTAGCTACAGGGGAGAACGTCTCAAAATAATCAATGCCATAGGTTTGTGCATACCCCTTGGCAACCAACCAAGCCTTAAGACGAGCAATGAACCCATTAGGACTCACCTTCATAGTGAATACCCATTTGCAACCAATAGCACTTTTACTCAGGGGAAAAGGGACTAAATCTCAAGTCTGATTCTCTGCAAGAGCTTGCATTTCCTTGTTTATGGTTGTTGTCCATCCCGAGTGAGATAAGGCTTCAAAATGAGATTTAGGAACAGTAACCGACTCTAAACCTGTGATAAAAGCCCTAGACAATAGAGAGAGAGTTTAATAGGAAACAAATGAGGAAAGAGGATAAGTACAGGAGCGTTTACCTTTTCGAAAGGCAATGGGAAGATCAAGGTCAGATGTAGATGGAGAAAGATCAGGATCATGGGGTGAAGAAGCTAATAGAGGAGGAGAGTCATGAGGAGCTGGAGGCGTCACCATGGGGGGTGATGTACGAGGAGAATGCAAATGTGAGATAGGTGGGCGAGTTACCAACACTAACTCATTACTAACTGCATAAAGAAGAAAATCATCTTCCGGCACAATACTTGAAGGAGGTTGAGCTGAGGTAGAAAAAAAAAGTATACTCAAAGAAGGTAACATCAACAGACACCAGATAATGACCTAAGTTAGGGGAAAAGTATTGGTATCCTTTTTGAGTTTGAGAATAACCTAGAAAAACACACTTTAATGACTTAGGATCAAGTTTAGACATTGAGGGGTGAATGTCATGAACAACACAGGTGCAACCAAAGACTTTTGGGGAAATAGGGAAGAGAGGAAGAGAATGAAAGAAAACAGAGTAAGGACTTTGACCACCAAGAACTGCGGAGGGCATTCTGTTGATCAAAAAACAAGCAATAGACACTACAACAACCCAGAAGACATTAGGGACCTGCATATGGAAGAGGAGAACTTTAGCAATTTCCATAAGAAGTCGATTCTTTCTCTCAACTATCCCATTTTGTTGTGGGGTAACAACACATGAAGATTAATGAACGATGCCATGGTGAGATAAGAATGAGTTGAAAGATGTGGAAAAATATTCCTTTGCATTATCACTACACAATATACAAAAATAGAACAACCATGTTGAGTTTGTACTTCAGCATAGAATTTACAAAAGATAAGGAAGATTTCTGAACAATTTTCCATTAAATATAACCAAGTAGTTCGAGAATAATCATCAACAAAAGTGATAAAGTAGCAGAACTTAAACTTTGCAACAACAGAACACAAACCCCAAATATCAGAATGAACTAACTCAAAAGGGGACGTAGTCCGTTTGCTGACTCTATAGGAGAGGGGGACACAAGTATGTTTTGTTAACTGACACGATTCACAGTTTAAGCTGGATACATACTTTGGACTAGGAAAATTTTCTTCAAAATAGGCAAAGAAGGATGGTCCAATTGACAATGTAGTTGGAGAAGAGAGACGGAGCTGGTGTAGACAACAGAAGGTGTAGCAAGTTTATGTGGGCTTTCCAACACATACAACCCATCAGACTCTCGACCTCTACCAATAATCTTCTTCGTCCCAAGATCCTAAAAGACACAACAATCAGGGAAGAAATGAACACTACAATTAAGGGAGCGTGTGATTTTACTGACAGATAAGAGATTAAAAGGGAAATTAGGCACATATAAGACATAAGACAATGAGAAAGATGGAGTGATATTCACAGTACCACTTCCAATCTCAGAAAAAGAAGAACCATCAACAAAAGTGACATTTGGTAAGTAAAGGGAGGATTGAAAAGAAGAGAGTGTACTTGGGGCACTGATAATGTGATTAGTCGCTTCTGAGTCAATGACCCAGTTGTGAGATGATGAAGGGAGATAAGCAATGGATTTACCTGTTTGAGCTAAGGATACTCTGTTTGAGCTGAAGAGGTTGTGGACGGAGTACACCTAGTTGGGAGTTATAAACCTGAGTAAGGCGAGCATACTCATCAGCTGAGATGGATACTTGTTCAGGTTTAGGTCCAGATAGGGTAGGGAGGAGCGCCTCCAGTATAGCTATGCTAGCAAACCGAAATTGGGACTTCTCAGGTTAAGGTTTGCCACCTCCATTTAGTTTCCAGTAGTTCTTTCTGATATGACCTGTCCCATCACATTCAAAGCATGTATGGGTCCCAGTATTTCTACCTCCTCCTCGACCACCTTTAGTCATACCTCTCCCTCCTCTGGTATACTCAAACCTAGAGTTTACACTTATCAGGGCAGAGGCTTCAGTCCCTTTTACTAGTTCCTCAAGAGTATCCTTGCTGACTCGCCTAAGACGAGAAAAAACATTATTAAAGGTGAGGGTGCTAGTTCCAGAACCAATCAAGATCTGGCGGTTTCAAACCAGCTAGGAAACATTGCACAACAACTTGCTCTTGCGCTTCTTGCATTTTCTTAACGGTACAAGAGATAGGAAACAAAGTCTTCATTTCTTCAAAGGATGTTTGGTCTCTGTAAAGTAATTAATAAGGGTCTTCCCTTGATCCTGTTTAGCTCGGTAAACATTAGTTAATACATCTTGAACATGTATAAGATTCTCTACTGGAAAATAATTCTTCTAGATAAGTCCATAGTGCTTTCATAGTATCACAGTGACTAGTAGCATCATCCAACTCAGGTTCTAAAGTTCTCTGAATCTAAGTGAAGATTTTATCAGTATCCATCATCCTTTTTTTTTTAACAAGTTCACTGGGTGGGTCCTAAGTTAGATGTTCAATCATATATCAATACTAGATAAATGTCTCCTTATAGTACATTGCCGTTGAGCATAGTGCTTTCCATTCCCATCTAGTTTCCTATCAGTAAATTTAGAGGAAGAAGTGATCTCAGTGACAATTTTCCTATCAAGAGTTTCATCGGCCATTTTCCAAACACTCTACTGATAACCCAATTTAGTGACACTACTGAAATCACCAAACTCAGAAAACCAGTAGTCCCAGAATTAAAAGTAACAAAACAAACAGCTCACCCAAGCAATACAGAAATCATAGAAATGTGCAACACCAGAAATCAAAGAAAGTCACTATAACCAATTCAGGTTAAATGGGAAAATAATTCAATTGCAACAGAGATGGTGATTATCCTGGTTTCCGGTTTCTACCGTATGCAGTATAAGGATCTCATCTAGATTAAGTATAAAGAGATTAAATCATAAGACAGATATGTCCACCACAATCCTTGCATAACAAATTGGATGTATCATGTATGCTTGTAGGAAAACTAGGTAGAAGAATCAAACTACATATAGAATTAATCATCTGGAACTCCATAATACCTGTTGCAACTGGAATTACCAAATCAACTTTCTCTGGAACACGTCCAACAGTCACTTCACTCTGGATTATGTCCAAAACAACCAAGTTAATTCGAAGCATACTTAGCCACACAGAATATTATTGATGATAACATTACTTACAGAAGCAATTTCATATGCACCTGGCATCTCAACCTTGAACCCTATGTGCCTTGTATCACCATCTCCTATCAAACGCCAAACATGATAAATACCTTCTGAATCTTAGGACTTGATAGCATAGCACATTATCCTTTTAAGATAATAACAACTGAAGACTTCCTCTTCATAATATTAAAATGGATGGAAGGAATGGGTGATTATTTAGTCACTGATGAGAAGAAATTGAAAAGAAAAATATGTTCTGAATCAAGTTTTTTAGTACAGTAGAAGTTGCCTCTGCAAGAAAATAGTGAGGAAGGAAGAAGAAAAGGTTGTCTTTATATCTTGATATCTAAATTAGCAAGTCACTAAACTTGCGGGATCAATAAGTGTAAGGGGTAGAGTTGAAGAAGTCAAATCATAATGTAAGGATTCTTACGTATCAAGCAGTCAGAATCACTTGTAGATTTGTTTGACTCTGTTCATCCTGCACTCTTGTTACTGCTGGGCTTGTTGGCAATGAAAATACAAGCGAGGTCAATGACCAGTATCATTTCATGTTCTTTATGGTTTGGTAACATCAGGTTGTTGGTAAAATCAGAAAGCTTGAAATGCCACAGGAATTTGTTGATCAAGAAATGGCCCCCTATTGAACAACTATTCTTACTTTCTTAGTCATCAATAGGTCAGTAATCTTTTGAGTTTTGAGTTTGGACTCAGTGCAAGGGTATAACCAGGCTTTAAAAGCTCTAAATAATCTAATTGAAACCTTAATATTTAATACACAAACCTGCATGATACTCTACACTTTTGATTCAGGAACTCTATATAGCAGGAAGAAAGCAATTGAAGAAGGAAAGACTTGTGAGTTTGTAGTTTCTTTGAGGGCAGAAGGATGATGTATAAAGTCGAAAGAAAAAAGAATGCATCCATCAACAACTACCCAAGCAAAACCTAATGGAAATATAGTTAGGTTACTTCATTCTTATGTGTACCATAGACTTGCGGTTTGTTCTCAAAACAGAAGTACATATTGATACATTGCTAAGAACAAAGTCCAAGTAGCATTTATGACTTTCAAATGTCGGGCAAGTTTGCATCTCTAGGCATGTGAACAAATTTTTACGGCGCTTGATTGGTGTACTCAGTTTCAACTTTCAACTAAACCATGAAAGCTAAAGATTTAGGCACTTCAAGCACTTCAACGGTTCGACCATGAAGTATCAAAATAATATATGCCTCAATTTTATATCCCGAGGGAAAACAAAATTCATGTATATGACAATGATGGCTCTTGTATAGATCATGGTCAAATCATTCATAATTTTTCTTTAAACAAGTCTCATTTAACAAAGTTATTCTTTGTATAAATTAAAGAAATTAATTCAATTTGATAACCCTCGCAAACAAGTACATTATAGCAGTATAGCTCCACTGTTATGCACATAACTATGGATCCCCTACTTTCTCTTTCTAGTAAAATATCTTATTCCATAAGACAAAAAAATATTGTTTGTATCCATCCAAACGTTATAGAAATTGATAGGCATGCCAGTCTCAGTTATTTCAGAAAGGGAGTTCCCACCAGTATTCTAAATCATCCATAGCTCATGGTGCAGTCTTTAATCATTTTAATCACATAACAACCTATACAATAAGACACAAAAAGGAAAGCCCTGAATAAATTAGGAGGTGCCTGTCATGGTTAGGATGGTGTGTGCTGCATCCCTACATTGGGTAAGGTAAATATTAAGAGATTTTGGATGTATAAATCTAGATATTAGAAGCACAATTGTTTATCCTCCTTGATGTAGGATAGGAACAAGAAATACAAAAATAACAAAAAACAATTAAATCACTCAAAAACTCAACATATCAATTTATCATAAAAATCAGGGTTAATATTCCAAAATAAACAACTTAATCAATAAATTCTAATGATATCATATCAAGCATCTTAATCCTACTAGGATATTACGATATGGATATCCCTAGGCACTAATGCCTTTCTTCAAATCCCTAATTAAATCCTACACTACCCCGGATTATCTAATTACAAACCATAATCCCCAAATGATAATTACATGATTAAAGATTAAAAAAAAAAAAAATCACCCATCTCATCCTGTATTACTCCTCCCAAAAAGAAGAAAAATAGCAAAAAGGAAAACAGAAACAACTTTCCCATGTTAATGATGTCCACTCTCCTATCTTCTATGTGCATAGTATTTCAGTTTTCCACCCTAGAGAAGCTTCCAGTCCTAGAGGTAAAATATATAAATTGATCTGGAATGATGTTCTATTGCGATTTAGCTCCATCTCAGCACCTTTTAACATAGAATGCAGGAACACCCATTTATAAAGCACAACTCCTTAACAATTTTAAGAATTGTAACATCATCGTCACAAGACAAAGATTTTTTACTTCTAGAGATGATTACAGATTATATTGAGGAAGATGTAACTTACCAACTGGTACAAGAAGCCATTTTTCTGTAGCATTGGTTGGAGGGGTTTCAGCTTCTGCAGCATAAACAGCTCCCAGGTTGCTCTTTTCCTTTTCTTTTGGTCGAACACCTGTTAGCTGTGTGAGAAAGCACTTGGGCAAATGAGGAGTTGCTGAGTTAAAAGCTACTGAAGAGGCATTGGAGTGAAAGAGGAGTGGGGATAGAGAGGAATGGGAGGCATGAGACTTTGGAATCTTAGCCAGGGGAAGAGATTGGACAATGGTTTCCATTCGTGAACAAGAACTTGCTGCCTCTGTGAGTAGAAACAAGTTGTTTGATCATATGGGTTGGAGTGGTGGTCCTAGTGGTGAAGGGTAAAGAACAAATTTTGATGTTGGTGACACTTTATGGGACATGAAATGGAGTATGTGGCAACCATTTAATGCATTGACAAGGGATTGGATAAACTATATCTTCAATTGGATGATGTCTTTTGAGTGGACTTTATGGTGTGGTAATCAGCTTCCCAATTTTGGAAGCATAACCAGAGATGTAGTTATGAATTTAAATTCATTATCAATTTAATAATTATTTTAAAATAAAAGTATTTTATCCTTAATAAAAAAAGTATTTTTAAATAAAAATTTTTAAAAAATTATTACATATAAGATTTAGGGTAAATTTAAATACCCGAAAATGTTGCTTTTTTATAAATTTTGTTTTATATTTTGGCCATTGAAAATTCAAATTTCAGTTAATGATAAGTCGTTGATCAAGTTAAAAATTTATTTTTTATTTTTGATTGGGACCTCAAAATTTCTAACAGATACTTCATTTTTTTGTTTTTGATTGATAAATTATAATAATTTATTAAACATTTTCTGTCTATTAAACACTACTTTAAAATAATAATGTTTATATATCTAAGAATAATTTCCTAGTAAAAATATCAAACACATTTTTCTCCCGCTGGCATTTTATTTACGAGCTGGACAAAACGAATCGTTTTAACTCGCCATCTTTTCTAATTCGTTCCACCATTTTTCACAGGATAAAATTGAGGGAAGCTTCTGGTGATTGAAGAAAGATAATATTCGTTTTGGAACTATAAAATTTAGTCTCATTTCCTTCTTCATAAATCAGAGTCAAGGTAAATTAGTGATTGGTCTGTAATAGAATTTTAACGATGTTATGTTATTTGGCCCATTAATCTCATATAAGAAGAGCCATTTTCACTGTTTTTCCTTTTTTTTTTACTAAATTATTGTTTTAATCTTTAAAAAAATTTTAATTTTTTAAATTAGTCTGAAAGATTTTTTTTCTTTTAAGATAGATTATGTTAGTAAAATGGTCTTTTGCTAACGAATATGATGATATAGTTTAATTGAATACATGCATAACAACTAAACGGTCAAAACTATTTTGTTAATGTAATTCATATTAAAAAACTAAACGGAGAAAAAACCTCTTTTTGTGACCAAATTAAAAATTTCAAAATCATTCGATAACCAAAATTGTGTTTATTTTTTAACCTCTCTTGGAAATCTGGTCCTCAAATTGATTTTCTGCAATATCCTTTTTGTTTATAACCAAACTAAGTTTTCACTCTATCTCTGCGAGGATAGCATTTCTTCTAAAGTCTTACCGTGGTGAGACATTGTCTTGACTAAATTAAACAAAAAAACTAAATTCAAGTTTATTTGGACTATTAGCAAAATTTCAATAACTTAATTGTGCTTTTACAATTTAACAATTCATTGCAAGACAATAAATTAAAGGGAAAATATTTTTTGGTATCTAATGGGGTACCGACTATTTTTCATATGATATTTCATGGACACTAAATTCTTATATGGTATCTTTAAGAGTGTCAATTAAGATCGGACTTGAGAGATTCACTAAGGGTTAGGGCAGGTTGAAAGCAAAAAAATAAGCTATAAAAAATTAAGACCGTTTTTGACTAAATTCGTTTAAGGTTCAGCTAACCCATAATAGATTAGATTAAGCCTGTTAAATTTTTTTTTTTTAACAAAACCTTTTATAACACTTTTCCCTTTTTTTTTTCTTGGTCGTCATTTCTCTGGTTTTGTTAGCTCTATATATGTGTCTTTGAGAGAGGCAATTCCATGAAGATAATATTAAATTTATTGAGAATTATATCAAAATTAGAATATAGTAAAATTTATTTATGGAAGTAAATGAATGACACATCAAATTTTATTTCTATTCTGGTTACTAATACACATAATTATGAATTTGTACTTTTAGTTGAGTTGTTAGGCTGTAACTTTAAGGCATAATTGGTAAATACTAATTAGTTTTGTTAATTAGTTTTTTGTATATTTATTATCTTTTCTCTTCTTATATACTTTCCTTTATAATTATTAAAATATTATCAACATATATTGGGTTGCACACTCAGGTAATTGTATTTTTTTTTCTCTTTTATTGTGATAAAGTGATATTTGAATTAATTTGTTTTGCACTTTAAACTTGTTCAATTTTCTTTACTCTCATTATTGTTACTAACTATTATCATAATTTATGTTTTGTAAATGATAAAAAAAGATGATAATTCAACAATTATATAAAATTTATCTGAACAAGATTCAAATATAATTATCAAAAAATATTTATTAATCATTTTGGTTTTAATTTTATATTATTGTCTTTGTAGAGATTAAGTTTATAATGAATTGGGGTTTTTTTTTATCTACAAAAATTTTAAATAATTATTGAGAATGATTGATTGATAGTTTATATTTGATTTTGTTATAAAATGTTATTTTTTAAATTTTTTTATGTACTAGTCCGTTTAATCCTATAACCCTTTAGGGTTAGGGCTAAATTGAATTTTTAAAACTCTTTTAAAAAAATAACTTTTTTGGCCTCACTTTAACGGACCGAATTGGTCTTAATCTACATCCTAAATATCATGCATTATTTATTCATTTTTTTATCCTTCATAAAAAATAATTATTGTATTATAACTATTACATAATAATCACTTTTAATAATCATCTTTTATAACACAATAATTAGCTTTTACAACTAAATAACTATTTTCATAAAAGATAAAAAAAAGAGATGAATAATACTTAACACTAAAAATTTGGTGCCCCATTGCACACCAATAGATACTTTTCCCCAGAATTGATAACCAAGACAAGCAAAATTTCAATAACTTAACTATGCTTGATATGTTGGCAAAAACCTCCTGCTCAACCCTCCTCTCCGTTTCCTGTTCAGCCTTATTTGTCAATGCTATACCGAGATTCTTAGAAAAATGTTGTGGTTCTTGTGGTGTGTCATGACAAATAATTGCTACAAATTGAATATTTTGCATTTGGTACAACAAACAAAAATATGAACTTATTAGCTTCTGCAAACATGAAGGTTTGAGGTAGAAGACGGAGAAAAGACAAAACAGGGAAATTAAATATTCACAATGTTAAAAACTGCAGATGAGACCATTTTAATTTACTACTTTTTCACTAACAAACACATCGTTGGTGATATTTACATAAAAAATCCTTCATAACATTTTGTTCAACTGCTTTTTTAAGACAACTTTCCATCACAACATGGCAAAGCTCGACACAGGAGGATCTTTCCTCTCCGTCGCATTGTTTTTTATCCCCCCATTTTTCAGCATGATCACCTGCATTTACAAAACAATCAGACAGAAAACAGTGCCTGACAACATATATCAGATTCTCTGCCTGACCCTCCTACCATTTGTATCACCGCCATCTGAAAGTTGTGCCCACACGCTCCGAGATTTCCCCCCTGCACTGCAGCAATCATCCTCACACCCTGCAATCATCATCAGGATTTCTGACTGTAGCCATGGACATTTTTCTTTCATACACTCAAATCCATCTGACCTCATAACAGCTGCAACAAGTCCTCAAAAAAAAAAAAAGAACCATCATATTGAGAACATGAAAAGTTGCAGGTAAGAAAAATTCTAATTTTCTACGCAAAAAGTCAAATTTTTCTTGGTCACTGCAAGAATATACAACAGAAATACTGTGCTTCTCACGGATTAAGAAATTTCAGAAAATTTCTCAGTACAGTAACTTTACATGCGGATTTTGAGCCAAAGCAACAGTTTTCATATGCTAGTCAAATACTAAAAGACTTAGTTCTAAAATTGGAAAACAATTGTCATTCACCTGCCTTGAAAAAAGACTTAACTAGAAGCTTACTTTTACCACAACCCTAAATATATTATTAACCAGTATCAATGTTACGAAAATGTGCATAAGGTAAGATGAGCACCACTCCCATAGACCTCAACCTTGTTTGTACTGTGCTGCAGTCAAGCCATAGGTAATTTTGGTTTTACTTACTCTCTCTCCCTTTTATTGTGCCCCAAAAGTTCTAATATTGCATGTGATCAACACCACAAGGAATTGGACCACCAGGAGACTAAAGCTGGCCATCCAATCGACAATTTTTAAATCTTTATGAAGAGAAAGTAATATGTACAAAAAGGGAGGAAAGTAAATGGGAGTGCATCAGCTTAAAATAAATTCAGAACTTTATTTTAGCTATTTCAGATGCATTATCTGAAAAATGATTGAAAAAAGAATTAAAAAACAGATATTTCACTCTCGCAACAAAGGCGTGCGCCTCACTTCACTCAAAAAGGCACCAAAGGCAAGCACCTGGGTTAAGGACATTCCCTGAGTCATCAAGAGGCTGTTACGTGCCATTTTTCGATACTTCGAAGGATCCTAGTTCCTTCCAAGTAGACAGGTCGAGGTTTCCTGGCCACCTATTTAAGACTGGGTTGACAATGATAATTCTTGCATACTTTATTCCATAAGGAAAGGACTTTAAATAGTCTTACAATCAAAGCGAAAGAAAACATTACAAATAAGGAAACTATTCAAATTGAAAACATAATCATAATCCCTACTAATCAGGTAGTTATTTCTAATTAACTAATCCTAAGCTCCTTCCAGAATTGCCACCCAGATTAATGCTCCAGTAATTGCTCTTAATAACCTTAGACCAGCAATAGCTTTAATTTCCGAAAATTAGGGAATTATTTCTCTCTACGTTGACCCTGGCATTCAATAGCAAAATCCTCTCCCTGATTACTCCTTAATTCTATTCCTTCTAGTGTAAATGTACTTAATTGGAGGCTTGACACCAGAATTATTTCCCAGGCTGTCCACAAAAGCATCATTCCTAATTTGGGTCCTAACAGAGGCAAGGACCCCTTTTGGTGCCTTTGACCACATTGGGCAGATACATAAAATAAGGAGGGAGATTGATCATAAAATGCCAGAATGCACAGCAACAATATATAAAATAATTTGAACATGGAAAGGCAAGAAGATAACCCACCAATGTTATTGCAGATAACGATAGAGGAAGAGAACAAAACATATGTATGACATACCATGTATGGGATAATGCTGCTAATAGACACATTCAGAATACAGAAGGAGAATATATCAATAAATTGATCTCAATGAATTAGAGATTCTAAATGCTTATTGGCAATAGAATGGGTTGCTTCAAAAAGTTTTTCATATGCTATCATTGCCACTCATTGTTTGAATTTGGCACATGAGAAACAGAACCAGCAATCAGTCCAAGTGGACTTTGCTCAAATAATCTATGATGTTAGTTATCTCATGAATTCTATAATCTCAAGCTACATGGTTAGATAGAGTATGGACAAGCTGTGAAGGGTGATCACATGAATGTAAATTTGCATTGAATTGTTTTTATGCTTTGGGTGCTTCAATTTTCTTCAGGAATAGTAGCATCTGCCTGTTTTTCTTTTGTATCAAGTTCTATATAGACTGTTAATGTTTCCAATCGTTATGTTATGTTTAGTAAGCAATGGATGGCTGTATATAATCTTTTTCTTTTTTATCATTATCAAGAGTTGCAATTTGCAATACAAATATCAGTCTTTATGCTTGCAGAATTGCTTTCCAAACAAACTAATAAATGCTGCGAGTAATGGTAACTAAGTGTACCTGCTAGATTTTGAGCAGCAAATTTTAGGCAAACAGCTTTCAACTCTGTGGCATGGCAATGATCAGCCAATGTTAAAATGTTAGCCACAGAACTCACACGGATGTCCTTGCAGAGACGAGATTCACACATCAGTCTAAGCCTCTCCAAGCCGTACTTGTCTGCTGCAGCTAACAACTTTGCTGTCAATGTCTCAGACACCAGGGATTCACTAGTTGAGGTTGGTGGAACCTTGTCCACCTCTTCTGTGAGGGCATCCCTATAGATAAAGTGCAGCATGGCCTGTTGAATGAAAGAGAATTAGAAATTTAAGGACAAAACACCACTATAATGAAAAGTAAAACAGCCACCAAAATCACATTCCTAACCACGCCATGCTTAACACTCACTGCAAAAGAGAGAAAAAGGTAATGAAAGCAAAATAAACAATAAAATAAGTTCCTACCTTAAAAACCTTAGGTTCTAAATCTGTGACAATAATCTCTTTTGTATCCTCATCTGAACCATCAAAAAATTTAGATCGAAACTTTGGGGACCTAGCAGCCAACACCAACTTATGGGCAGGGAACTTTTCCCCAGCTACATTGAAAGTAACATCTGAACCTTCCATATTTTCCAATAGCATGCCAAATTGTGATCCAATGTCAGATTCTGGGAACTTAATTGTATGAAGTCGTGGACAATCTATGGCTGAAACCACAACTCCAACTGTACAGTTGATTTTCAAGCAATCATCCTTGAGGTAATCGGAGCTTTCAAGCAACGACCGTCTAAAAAACCGCTTGTATCCCCTAAAAAGCACAGACAAGAAAGAAAATGTCTCACAAAAGTCAACACAATAAAGTACTTTAATATTGATGTCACATCCAATATCCATCTAAGGAGCAGAGGCTCAGAGAGATACAGGAGAATGCAAAAGGAAAAGGGAGGAGCATTAAAACTAACAAAACAATAAAAAGGCTTTTGCATGTGAAGAATTCATATTTCATAAGATAATGATTGTACACACAATAATATACTGAAAACATGCAAGCTATCAGACCAGTGTAAAGTCTTTAATGGGTAATTGTGTAGGACTTGATAAAGTACAACATTTTGTAGGGATTGATAAGAAAATGGTGTTAGATCACAAGTAAACAGACCATTATGTGTACAAGAAAATCCATGAACTTCAGATATAACTAAAATATCAAATCCATTTAAATGATCTTGCATGTCAAGAACTACTTCATCCCAAAAGCTTTGAGTTATTAGGAGAAGTCGCATGAGTGGTCTGTGATTTTGATATATATCTTTCACAGGCCCCTTCACGTGAAAGCACTTTAAGCTCGAAGCATATCTGCAAAAATTAATTTTAATAGCGCGACTGGGGATGGCAGGGGTCAAACTCATGAATACTTGGTCATAAGGGCTCTGATATCCTTTAAATATATAAGTGACGCAGAGGAAACCAAGAATGTCTATTCTTGCAAATGCAAGATTCTGCAAGCAAAAACCCTTTCGGGTTGCTAAGAAAAGTGACGAAGCACTGTAGAAGCAAATAGGAATTCTGATATTGCAAATACTGCTCTGGAATATTACATCAGGCAGTATTTAGAGAGTTTTACAACATGAAAAGACAAGACTACCCTTACTACATACAGCAATTCCAAATAAGGAAAAACAAACAAAGATCATACCATAATAATAACACAACTAACAACTAAAATAAACACTTAAACAGTAAAGGAACACTTGAACAACAAAGACATCTATTTCCTTAATTTCTTCTGATTGTCAAACTTGTCTAGAAACCAGGGCTGATTGTTCTACATCAATAAGGGCTTCCCTAAAACACAGGAAACATAGAGAAGCATCCAGTAGTTTGCAACACATTTCTAATCCCTTTAGCTGCTTCCAGTATTTATTGGACAGAATGGTAAGTCTTTAAGTAGATATTTAAATGGAATTGCAAGGACGTAATCTCAAATTTCATCTAGAAAAGTGGATGATACTTGACACTCAATATGGCAAGTGTTTTGGTTTTCGGGTATTAAGCATTTAAGGATGTTTAACTCAGATATTTAGTAAAGTAGTTATGGAAATTGCCAATAAACAGAATTGCATAAAGAGAGGACGGTGTTTTTGATGTATGAGGTTCAAAGGGCTGAGTGAATATCTTAAGTATTTAGAGGAACTGAGGCATGTAAAGACGTTTGAAATGCATGGGATATTTCAACTTTTAAAAATCAGAGGTTAAAATCGAGAAAGGGGAGAAGGTGCTTGTTGGAAACCAAGGCACTAGTAGAGGATTTAAAGGAAATTACAACTAATATTTATGATAAAATATTCTTACAACAGGACATACACTCCAGGAACAGAGTTCTTCACACATATAAATTACATAACCAGGACAATAACATAACAGGGCAGTAACCACAAACTCACGAACACTCCCAGTAAGATATCTAAATAAACACATAGAATAGAACATCCTATAATAAGAACTCTAATAACACAACCCAGCACTTTGAGTGGCTGGACACTCCCATTTTCTAGCACTTCGAGTGGCTAGAGACTCCCAAATTCCCAATCCCAATATTTTCCTGCCTCCCATGCACTCCTTCCTCTCTCATTTATACATGACAACCAAGTGACTACCTTGTAACTGCCTATAACTACCTCTTTCCCCGAGGTTCTAACATTACCCCCTCCTGCACTTTCACCTTGTCCCCGAGGTGAAATTCTACAGCCCATCAATTCCAGCAGCATCTAACAGTAAAAATGACAGCCCATCAATTCATTGATCCAACAATCACTGGCATACTAACAATCCCTCCCACAGGAACATGGCGGCTGGTACTTAGGGCGGCTACTCAAGCCCTCTCCCATTTTGCTCCTCTCCATGCAGCAGGACCGGAACCGATCTAATACCATTGATGGAAACCAAGAAATATAGGAATGGAAATAAATAGAAATAATTTATATAAGTATTCAATAACATACATTACAACACTTAGATACTATAATCGCTACAAATACAATAGTAAATACATAGACACAAACCTGACACTTCGAATGGCTGGACACTCCCATCCCTAGCATTCGAGAGGCTAGGACTCTCCCTCAAATCCCAAATCAATATCTACCTACCTTTTCCCTCCCCCCTAATTCTCTATTAAATAGAATAATATTACATAACTTCCCCACAACTTCCCCTAACTTCTCCACATAACCACTTCCCTATTTCCTATGCCCTTTTTACCCCTGAGTTCTAACAGTGCTCCTATGAGATGTTAAGGAATCTAAATGGTCCACTAAAGTGCTCACTTTTGAACTTCCTTTTGCAATGTCGATAAACAAAGGATAAACAAGTGACATGAAATGGGTACACAAGGACTGGATAAGGACCAAAAGTTCAAGATTTTGTAAACCATGTTAATTTGTATCTAGTTTATAGGCTTAGAAACTATCTGAATAAAATCAACAATAAACTGCAGAACAAATGAAGCGATGAATTAAAAGCAAGGAACATAATATAATCAGGCAAGCAGAAACCCCCCCCCCCCTCCCAAACCAACCTGCCAGGCTGTTACCTTCCTTACACTCATTCAAACCCAACCACTCTTCTCGCTTTTGCCTCTTTCTCAACCCTTTTGTCTCTTGGATCTTCCACTGTCACTAATAGTATTCATCAATGTCAACTCAATTATCCAGATACATGTAAAAGCCAAGAAAAAATGCTCTTTTTTCTGACACTATCCCTTATGTGTCTGATCACATTGTTGGTGTGTCCTGTCTGACAACTGAAAAACTCAGGTATGCCAGCTAGCAGTTGTGTCAGTCCTTCATATCACGAAATAAAATGGTAAAAAAAATAAACTAATAGTGTCTACTTATATAGGGGGTTCTGGTAAGTCCAAAATTTGAGCTTTATGTAATTTGATTGACAAGTTCGGAAGTCCCTTCTCACGTCTTGCATAGTGTAAGGTGTGGGATAGAAGAAGATAAGAGTCAGTTCAGATTTTTTTTTTCTTTTTTTTGATAAAAGAAGAAATTTTATTAGAGAGAAAATGAGTTACAACTTGTTGGAAGATAAGAAATGCTCAATCAAGAAAGAGCAAAAACAACAACAAAAAGAGTCCCTACAAAGCTTACAGAGGTAGTAGGGCTACCCTGCCTAATGTCTTTGTATATCTGTTATAGTGACTCCCCTAAAGAACCCATGTGCTGAACACCAAAGGGATACCAAATAAACAATTCCGTCCCATAACACATGTAAGGGAAAAGTTATACCCTTGAAGATGCGGGCATTCCTCTCCAACCAAACAAACCAAAGAATTCCAAACACCATATATTTTCACAAAACTTTATTCTCCTTCTTCTTACCAAAAGCTTGGAAACAAATTAAAATGAACATACTAGGAGATACCCAATTTTCTCCAAAAGTACCAAAAAGATTAGTCCAAATATGATGTACTGCTGGACAATGTAAAAATAGATGAGACAGTTTCTAAATTAGCACTGCACATCACACACATATCAGGAGAAAGAACAGTATAGGGCCAACGAACCTGCAACATGTTTTGTGTTAATCCTATTGAGTGTTGCTGTCCCAACAAAAGATTTGACCTTAGGAGGAACTTTATAATTCCAAATCGGCTTATCAAGAAGAAACCGTTCCCAAGAAGGAGAACGAGTAAAGAACTGAAAGTTAGATTTGCAAGAGAAAATACTAGTGGAATCAAGATTCCAAACTCATATCTTGACTAAAAGAAAGTGACATTTCCCAATATCATTGGTGCTTTCAGAGTTTCAGTGTAAGAGGATATTACTTAAAGTGACAAACAAAAGGCAGATGCTCTTCCTTGGAGAGTAATATTCCATGCCAATATATGATGATAATTTAAAAGAAAGGGACAATAATTGGAAATTGATATTCAAGAAACAGAGAATTGTTGATTATTAGTTTATCACATTTTTCTTCTTTATTTTGCCGCCCGAGACATTTTTGGGAGTTAGTTATCTCCTATGTGCACTGAGTCATGCTAAAGTCAGTTTTGGTTAGAGGTAGGAAAGAGAAAACTAAAAACTGGAATGTTGGTGAACCTTTCTTCTTTGATGCAGAGAGTTTGGCTTGAATTTGGTGATTACACTCAACAACAGCTTTTCGACAGGTTTAAGGGTACATTGACATTTCTTCTAGAAATAGAATCACTCTCTTTTTTCTTCACAACATGCTGGATTACAACATACTTTCAACTGTAGAATTTAACTTTTCCCTTAATTTTTCCCGTTTCTTTCCAATGTGTGATGTTATATATCTATTGCCTACAAAGGTTAAATACATAGATGTCTTATGTGTGTAAACAGTTTTATATTAACAAGCAAAGAGAGGAAAGCACTTGAAGCTCCCAATCTAATTCTAGTAGACACATGAACTAAACTGAACTGACACTAAACTTATCCCTGTTGTGTATCAAGCTAAACACCTTTCTAAAGAACATTTCATTCAAAAATAAAATCCAGTTCTTGAACCCAACATACATAATGTTATTACGGCATTGTTATCACATTAGCGTCTTCTCTAAACTCATTTAAAGTCAGTTGGCATAACAATAGCTACCCTCCTCCTTTTAAATTATACACTAAAATCTAAAGTTATTTGCATAATTCCAGCTAATGGATCATCTGAAGGTTAAAACTATACAACTTGGTTACTGACATCAAGGTATAAATCTACATTAAAAGAAAAATATCTCAAGACAAACGATTTCATTCAAATACCAACTAGTATTTCTATAAAAGCTCCTTGAGTATCCTTTTAAAAAATAGTGAAAAAGTTTAACAAACATCACGCAACTGAGTAAATTTGATGCATAGGATATGAATAATTTGAACAACTGGAAAATATGCACCATTTACAATTTTACATAAAGAGACAGACTAAAATTAGTATGATTCCAAGATTTCTCCCCTTTCGTTTATCTTTCACCAGTGAGTGACAAATATAAAACAAAGTACCAAAAGCAATGAGGTCTATGTAGCTAATATTGTTATAACGAATAAAAATGAGACATTAATTGTTTGCCTTTAAAAAGTTTAGTTGTAGAAGGATTTGGACAACCAAGCAATGTTCCATTCCTTCAGGATAACAATTCAAAGATAATGCAAAGTTAAATCAAAATAAAAATACTTTGTCCAAAATATAAGATTATAAAGATTAAAAAATGAGAAGTCATTCAAACCCTACCACATGCTACCCTTATACTTGAGTGTATATGGACCGCTCTCAAGGGACCGATCAAAATGGCTATGAACCTTGTGCTTCCCTTTCCCACTTTGATCCACAAGCGTGAGCTCAAACAGAGCCCTCACATCGGTGCCTTCGCTCGCCAAAGCGATGAAAACCGAAACGTACGCTGAATTGTCCTCGGGGTTCTTGCCGTCGGGGTAGAAGTAAATAGCCCAATGATGCCCTCCAACCGTGAATAAATCGCTCGCAATGTGCTTCCCAACTCCCATCCCTTTGGCCAAAGAATACCCTTGAATCAAGAACTTGTGCGAGCCGTTCACGGTCTCCGTCACCGACCTCGAGCTCGTCGGCGACACCAGGGGCCTCTTCTCCGGCGTCATGGTCGGTTTATTGGAATTCGAAATTCATACGCAACCGAAACGAATTCCCCAATCGGCGTTCTGGTTTAGGAGAAAATTTTGAAATGAAAAACGAATTCGCGGGAAAAAAACTACAAATCTGCGGAAATTGAACTTAAAAGTTCGACTCTCTCTCTCTATCTATCTCTATTCAGCGAACAGGAAAAGGTGGGAGAGGCGAAGCGTTTGGTTTGTCGGAAAGGGGACGACGGCGCATGGTGCGTCACAATCTAGAGGGTTCTCTGAGGCATGATTCGCTGGCGTCAGGAGTGTGAAATGTCAGAAATGCCCTTGCGTTGCAGAAAAAGGAAGTATCATACGGAATCTTTGACGTGGCAACATGCTATTGGGACTCCGGAAGCTTTACAGCAGCTTATGGACAGCATCGTACAGAATCCTGTAGGTTCCGGACTGAGTGCTGTTTATTTTCCGTTACGTTGGTTACAGTAATGTGATAAAAGTAAAACTAGAGAAACGGTGGTCTTAAAATCATGGCTTTGTTTGATTTAATTTTTAAATTTTTTTTTATTTTGTAAGAAAAAAAATTAATTTGAGTAATTATTTTTATTAATTATTTTTTAAAAATTATTTTAAAAAATAATAAATAAAAAATAAGTTTTTTATGTTTTAATTTATTTTTGTCATTTATTTTTTAAAAATTAAAAAAAATAATTGATAAAAAATATTTTTACTTAAATAAATTTTTTATTTTTTTATTTTATAAAATTATTTTTTAGAATTATTTTTAAAAATTTTTAAAAATAATAAAACAAAAATCATTTCAAATAATTTAATATTTTCATAAATTTCATAAGAAATTTTTTTAATTATTTATTACCATTTACTTATGTGAACCACGGTAGGATTAGAATAGTAAAGAAAACATGATACTATAAAATATCCTCTCTTTTTTTCTTTTCTTCTTTTTATATTTTTTATATTTTTTAAAATTAATTAATTATTTTTTATCTTATGTATTTTTTTTTAGAATTTTCTAAGATATTTTTGAATTTTTTTTAAATTTTTTTAAATTTTTTTACTATTTATCAATAATTTTTTTTTACTATTTATTTATAACTTAAAATTTTTTTGAAAGAAATATCAAAATATTTCAAAAAATTTTAAAAAAAATATATCATATAAACATATAATTAATTAATTTTATAAAATAAAAAATTTTTAAAAAAAATTAAAATTCTCATACAGTCACAATTTTATGGCTGTAGGGGATTGTTTCCTATAAAATAAATATGATATATGAAATTTATGTGAGTTGCGCTTATTTAAGACGATAAATAACATATTTTTAAATTTTAAAGAATAGTATGATGGTGGATAATATTATTTATTTTATAATTAAAAATTATTGGATAATTATAAAGTTAGTGAGATGAGTATTTTAAAAGTTTCAAAATTATTTAATTAAAATAAACTAAGGCACACGTTATGTAAAAATATTAATATTTATTATTTGTAATCTCATATACAATATGTTAATATCTCTTAGAATATAAAATGATTTAAATCCTAATTAATAATGTTACTTTATCAAACAAAATCTCACAAATAACACAAATATTTCATCTCAATCATTCATGTGATTTTATCAACTTATCTCATTTATTCTAATACATTTTTTATGATAATATAAAATGTGTTTATGAGGTGTGTGAGAAATTTTTATATGAAAAGTATCATTTTTTTTTGGGGTTTTATGAACAGTATTGTTGTCATATTGTTTTCAATGCGACGTATCCAATAAAATAGAGATAGAGCATATTTTAAATAAGGGTATGTTTATGCTACTGTTACTAAACGCAGTAGGATTTTTTTAAAATTTTTTTATCATTTATTTATTTTTATTTATTTTTATTTATTTTTATTTTTTATATTAATTAATTGTGGTCCATATCATATGTTTTTTAAAAAAATTTTATACTTTTCTTAAAATTTTTTTACTTATTAATGAATAATATTAAAAAAATTATGAATAAATAATGTCAAGTTTTTTTAAATTTTAAAATAAATAAAAAAAATTTTAAAAAATTCTTAAAAAATTATATAACATAGATAATAATTAATTAATACTAAAAAATAAAAAAAATTAGGATAAAACACATAAAATATAAAAAATTGACAAAACCAAACTTGTCATGAAATTGTAGGATAGTGCCTCCCTTGAACCCCAACCCCATCAACAGACACACGGTCACTCTATAAACAATGTGACCATATCGCTGCCCATTTCCTCTTTTATCTATCCACACTTAATGAGTGGTTTTGTTTTTCGCCACATTTATTGAGTGATTGAGTGTGATTTTTGTAAAATTTGTGACGAAATTATATTTATAAACTTATGATTATAGAGTTCTTTAGTACACCCAGATTTTAAAGTCATATACTCTTTAAATTTTATACTAAAATTTCCTCCAAATTCATTAAAGGAGGAAGTTATCGGCACTTTCAATTTATACTACATTCTAACTAAATATAATTGATGTTTGGGTAAAATTTTACTTTTGTTTATAAAATTTCGTTCAAGTTTTAATTTATTCTTAAATTTTATTGGTGTCAATTTAGATTAAAATGTTATTAAATTGTGCCAATTTCATCATTTTGGCTTATATCATTTAAATAAGGGAAATACTATCCTACATTTTACCTCCTTTTTTCTTTTTTTTTTTGTTTTCTTTTAAATTTTTTTATTTTTTAAAATTAATTAACTATTTTTTATTTTATGTATTTTTTTCAAAATTATTTAAGATGTTTTTGAATTTTTTCTTGAATTTTTTTACTTTCCTTTTACTATTCATCTATAATTTTTTTTACTATTCATTTGTAACTTAAAAGATTTTAAAAAAATACAAAAACATTTCAAAAAATTCTAATAAAAATCATTATATAAACATATAATTAATTAATTTTATAAAATAAAAAATATTAAAAAATATATTAAAAAAATCTTAAAACTCATCACAAAACTGTGACTGTAGAGGAGTGCTTGCCTTTAAATAATTAATGATAAATGCTGACATGTAATTTATGTAGCTAACTAATAGTATAACTATTTTAATTTTGTTATTCATTTTTTATAAGTGTTTTAATTTAGTTTTTAATGTTTCAATTTATTCATTTATACTTTATACTATCACCAACATTTTCATTTTGGTAATTGACATAATAGATTTGTTGCTTAAAGTCATTTTCAAAATTTACCCCTCTTATAAATAAAAATAAGAAAAAAATTTATTATTCATATTTAAAATAGGAGAACAAATAATTTAAAGCAAACAATCTGAATAACCTGTCTCATTCTCCACACATACCAAAATTTCTTTTACATTTGAACAACTAACTTGCCACAATTAAAACTGGAAACAAATTATGGTACCCGTTATTAGATGGTTAATTTTTTTCTCATTTTGATATATAAAAGGGACAAAATTTGACAATGACTTTGTTGATGACTTTAAGCAACAAATCTACATTGCCAATTATGAAAATAAAATGTTGGTGACAACAACATATTCAAATGCTAAGATTGACATATTAAAGGTTAAAGACCAAATTGAAACATTTACAAAATATAAAGGAATAAATTTAAATTGTTGTGCTCTCAAATAACTATATAGGTTAATACTTTTCATCAATTATTTGGACAACGTTAACTAAAAGGATAAGATTGACACAGTTTGACAATATTTGGGACTAAATTAACACCCAAAATAATGATTAAATTAAAACTTAGGCCAAACTTTAGGAATGAAAATGAGATTTTAGCCTTGATATTTTTAAGAATATCTTTTATTAAGTTAGTTTTTATATAAATAAAATACATAATTAATTTATACTTAAATTATCTATTCACACTCTTAAAAAATTTTAATCACTTTTATTTTTTAAAAATTGTTTTTACATATGAACTTTTTATCTCCTCATACTTTTGTTATTCTTCTTTCTTTGATCTTCTTATTTTTCACAAAGTTACAACATCTTCATAGTAATTTAAATTTTAGCATAATAAAATAACAAGGCCAAAACATCAAATTAGCAAGAAAATATGAATTGTGATGGAATATTTTACCTAATACAAATCCTGTATAGTTTTTGTCTTCTCATTCTTATTATCTTCATATATAAATATTAGTATCCTGGCGTGTACCAAGTCAATTTTTTTAAAATAAAGTTATAAAAAATTTGAAACTTTAATTATTCACTATTTCTTCAAATGAATTTAAAAATCAAAATTTAACTTACCTGCTATCCCTTAAAAAAAGGAAAAAAATTAAAAGAGTAATATAAGAATAATAGTAAAAAATTTAGTGTATGCTAGGATTTGCAATTCTCCATTTGCTTATGTCATAATTTCCCTTCTCTTCGTAGTTTTATAGTTGCTAGACCATAATTTATGTTGCAAAACAACAAATAGTAGAGAAGCATAACCCTTTCAATCTTATGTTTATATTTCACTAGAACATGTTATTACTTAGAGTAAATTACCCATCTCTCTTTTTGATGGATACCTTAATTACATGGTCTTTCTCTGTGTTTTCTTAGTATTTTTCCAACTCTGAGTTCTTTCATCTCTTTTTAGTTTTCTTATGATTATGCAGTTCCTTTTTTTTCATTTATAAGTGAGTATGTTCTAATACTTTCAGCTCATTTGCAGGGGAAACTATTGCTTTGTATTCACTTCTTTGCAGAAATGAAAATTTTTGTTTGCTACCTAATCATCAAGCATCTGATGAAGAGCTTTCTTAATGTCATAAACCTGGTTGCTCAAATAGAAATATGCCATTCTCACCTTTGAAAAGACTCATTGAGAAACATAAAATTTCAAAACCTGTTTTGCTTATTTTAGTTTTACTGGTTGCTTTCATGGTCATTTGTTAGTGTCTGGTATAATATATGTGGTTGATTTTTGACCTAGTACTTTTCTTTTACCACTCATTAGCTCTATAAGCATCTATGTTGATCAGAATCCAATGCTTGTAGTTCTTTCATCTGAACAAGTGCCAATCTTCTACTAAACAATATTTATACTCAATGCCTAAATCATCTGAACAAAATAATTGGACGAATTATCAAATTAATATAGAGAAAGAAGGTAATGCTTGTACTAATTCTCTAATACTATGTCACGTGCTGCCAATGTCTTACAAGTTAGATTATAAGATGAAGTCATGAAAAAAGGTAACTCCTGGGAATTCCCTCTCTTAATGTTATGCTTGGGTTGCGACAAGAAAACAATCATGGTCCCTTGGTTAGGTTTTTATATTGTGACTTATGGAACCATATTTCCCCTGGCAGTACTTACAACAGAAAATTGACAATTAAATTGTCAGGGGGAGTGAGTAAGTGGGGGAAAAAAGGAAAAGTGGTAGAAGTAGAACTTTCCAAGAGTTCAAGACATCTTGGTCTAAGTAGGGAACAATCAGAGACTTTCTGAACTTTTGTTTCCAGAAAAGTAGAATTGCTGAAACATTGTACACTAGTTTCTTCCCAATAGTTTTCAGATTTTGTCACTTTTATCGTAGAGCATGAATTGGACTAGTCCTATGTCTCATCCTTAAGAAATAGCATGCAATGTATGTACTATGTAGTTTTGCTACAAAAATTTACATATATACCATTACACAGGAATGGTGGTTCTTATTTCTTGTGTCTCCCATAAGGTGGCATTAAGAGATATTTTAATATTTTACTTTTAAAATAAAAACTAAGTCTCTAGTCTTCAATACCATTTTTCTATCATTTGATCGAATACATAGCAAGAGAAAATTTTTCTGATGGGTTCTGTCTAGCAAGATTTCCTCAAAACAGGTTTTAGGGAGAGAGAAGGATAATATTGTTGAAGAAGCCCGTATAGCTCAACAAAGGCTACATCCAATAATATTGCTGGAGATGGTTCCATTATGGAATGGGTATGTTACTCACTTAAGGCAGGTGAAAGACTTCAAGGATCCAGATGGGCATCACCAGCACCTTTCTTATTTATTTGGTCTATTCCCAGGGCATACCATGACTTCTTGTTTCTTTTTACTATTCGAGAATAAATATTTTGATATCTATTATAGTTAAGCACAAGTGGAGGGAGTTTTGCTCCTACGGCACTAGGTCCTGGTCCTGTTGGAGGAAGTTCCAAGCTGCAAGTAGTCTTCAGTATCTGATATCTGCTATGACATGAAGTTTAAATACAGTTTTAATGAATTTTGTTACTATTTTTCTGATCTTCTCCCTTTTTCTAGTATTCAAATCCATTTTTCATCCTGTGATACATTGTGAATTGATGTAAATAAATGATTGTTCTATATCAAATATGAAGGTTCTTTTGCATTCATATAATATGTTTCAAAGTTTGTATAATCCAAGAAAACCAAGATAGGATCACAATACCAGGATCAAGGCATAAATAAAATCAGAAATTAATTCCAACACACAGCTAAAAATCATATTCATATCATGATTCAGCCAGATAGCCAATAAACTTCTACATCTCACTGAGTAAAATATGTAATTTTAATCAAGTTAACAATTAACTACAAAAAAAATATAGTATATCCTGTAACAAATGCTTATTCAAATAAGTACTATCAACTACAAAAGCTTGAACAAATTATTTGTACTATCAAAATATTCACATCATCCTCATTTTCACTCTGCCATATAAGTCATTGTGAGAATTGAACCACCAGCTACCTGGACCTCTCGCTGCAGTTGCATTAATCAAAACAAGGAACATTGTTAAGCACTCTTAGGATTCAATCAAATGGAGATTTTCTCTCGAGGGGAAACAATGCAACCTCCTTGAACAAGAGATTACACTTACCCTGAACAAATATTGAAGATTATTTTTCACCATAGTGTATTCAAGTTGCCATTGTTGTAGACATCACCTAAGTCAGTGCTCATTCCAACATTTGATACCTGTTAAAAAGAATACATAAATTATTATCTAAAGTTATCAAATTTTTTAGAAAATTACTTGTATAAATATTAAGACATTCACTAGTAGAATATTCACTTGCTCTAACTATACAAACCATAGGAAATTTATCAGTAGATATATTGCCATTGCTAAATGTCAAAGAGGATCTCAAACTCAAGTTGTTTCCATCATTCTGACTCAATTGACTGATGTTGGAAACCTATGTAAGAGAAGTTAAGAAATTAGTAATCATTTAAAAATGCTTTCTTAGTGTAGACTTTAATATATTAAGAGAAATAAACTAAACACACGTTGCTAACCTCATTCAAAGGTCTCTGAATAACTTCTTTATTCTTTTTTCTTAGTTTGCAAATTTTTACAGCCTTCTCTAATGTTGATAATTTTCTCTTTGAAGTGGGACGACCTTTGCGATATGTACGTATTGGACTACAAATCGGATTTCTTATAGTTGAATTGTCAATGTTGTTTATTTCCTTTCCATGTCGTGGGGCAGCTGATTGAATAGGATTGGCCTTCATGGAATAAACCATCATTGTCACTCTACTTTTTAGTTGTCCCAAGTTGTTTAGAACAAATTCATTCACATCCTCATACTCAGCAGCAAGTTCAGCAATTTCACCAAATTTATTGCATAAAGTATCGAATCTTTGGATTTGTGGCTTCAATTGCTTCACATCATAACTACTCTTGATATATGTGTATCGTCTCTTTACATTTTTGCTCCATCTTGACAAAATATATTTTGAAGGCAATTGTTTCACTCTTTCACAACCAAGTACAGAAAGCGAATGTCTACACATAATACCTCTAAATTCAAATAAGAGACATTTACAACTAATATTATTATTATCACGATTAAATACTACGTCAAAATCCAATTCTCTTACTTTGTCAACAATCATCTTGTCTTCAACAACTTTGTAAGTACAAATTGAACCATTCACACATAGAAGTGATGCAGCACAATCTGATTTAGCTCTAAATTCAACTTGCACCTCCTCAAACTTTGCATGAGTGTAACACTCTTGAAATTGTTTTTCAATAGAAGATTGTGTACAACAAGAAAGAGTATTATTGAGTGACCGAAAATCAGCTTCAAATTCTTTTTCTGCCTTATCTCGAAGTGCATTGTCATATTGACTGAGAAATTGTTGCAGACTAGTAGAATGATTTACATATCCATAAAAGAAAGCATAAATACTCTCACTGCGTTGAGTAGTAGACATTCCAGCCCAAAAGTCCTTTTTCAAGAATGCGGGAACCCATCGATTTCGGTCTTCATACAAGCCACCCAACCATTGATTATCTTGAAGGTTAAAATATTCAATTAACTTTGGCCATTTTTCTTCAAATTCATCTTTAGTGAATGTATCATAAATTACACTTTGCAAGTAATAGTTGATTGCCTCATAATGTTCATATCCACCCAATTTTTGTGGAACCTCTTTCATAATATGCCACAAGTACCATCGATGACGAATATCTGGAAATACTATTCCAATTGCATTTTGTATAGCCTTACTTTGGCCAGTCACAATTGCTTTTGGTGGATTGCCATTCATGCAACGTAACCAAGACTTAAACAACCACACAAAAGCCTTGGTGTCCTCACAAGATAATAAGCCACATCCAAGTAGCATTGATTGGCCATGATGATTAACACCAAAGAATGCAGCAAATGGCATGTCATATTTATTTCTAAAATAAGTCATATCAAAAGTTACCACATCTCCAAATGCTACATAGATTGATCTACTCCTTGCATCTGCCCAAAATACATTTTTGACACAAAATTCATCATCTAAATCAATGTCATAGAAAAAATTGCTATTTTGTTCTTGCATCCTAGCAAAATAACTCTTCAGTGCTTGACCATCACCATTCAAATCTAAAACTCTCTTCACTTGCATTTTCATATGCTTTTTACTCCTAAATAACCTTGCTTTGGTAAGACTAAGTGCATGTGAATGATCAAGTACAACCTTGTTTATGTAATATTGTCCATTCTCCTTCAAGGATACTGTAATTTTTGCAGGACATTGACTCTTTATTGATGGGACAGTCTTAAACGAATTTGACACCGTTGACTTATATGTTCCTTCCCTAGAACACGCTAGTATAAAGTATTTCAACTTCCCATTTTGATCCTTCCTTGAGTTTCTTATCAGAAAATCAAAACCTTGTTCAGCAGAATACATTTTATAGTATGATTTAACATCATTCACGCACGCAAATAACATACCCTCCGTTGGTTGACATGGTAAATCACAATCTAGAGGAACAATCTCATTATTGACACTACAAACTGGATCACATTCTTCACTTGATAGACATACAAGTTCATTATTCTCTGATTCAATGACAAAACCCAAATTATCCTCCATTAACCTGCTTAACCAATGCATAATATTATAAACTGCATAAATAATTGAATCAAAGCCCCACTCATGCAGGGTATTTCATAAACATGCACAAAAGATTTAAAGCACACAAAATAGGTAAAAACATAGCAAGCAACTTGTTGATCAAAGCAATTAGAAATATTTACAAATACATTCATGACAACATCAAACACAATAGGGAATGGATCGTATTTTGAATAACCATCTACACATGGTGTATAGCAAAACAGCACAGTAAACGAACAAACAAGGAAAGAAGAAAAACAGCACGCAAGAAATTACACAACCAGTAAACAACATACAACATAACAGCAAAATAGACACAACAAAACCGCGAAAATAAGAACAACACAAACAAAAAACAAAATAAAATGAAAGAGCAATGAAAGTCATACTTGGGATAACCTTGTACTACAATTTATCTCCTAAACGTTGTTTTGAGGTGCCACTGACAACCAAGGGTTAAAGAAATAAAAATAAAACCCAGAACACAAACCCACATGACTTGAAATTAAAATTTTAGTAGACACCAAGAAATAAAATTTGAACCAAATCAAGATTTTAGTGCTAACAAGAATACAAAATGTACCCAAAGAACTCAAATTTAACACTCATAAAAACTCTCACTAAAAAATATAAAATATAAAAGAAAAGCACTAACAAGAAAAAAAAATGAAAATATAAAACAAGCTCAAAAGAAAATAAAATAAAAAATAGAACAAGGATTTATCAATGAAAGAAGATGAAATACCCAATGTTAACGGCGGCCTGAGATATGCGTTGAGAAAGAGAGAAGGCGGAGGCTCTCGGAGGAGTCGCGAAGAGTGGTCTCCGAGATAGCAGAGGAAGCGTTGAGAATGAGAGAAGGCAGAGGCAGCGACCAAACGGATCTCCGAGATGTGCAGAGGAAGCGTCGCGAGGCAGCGGGCAGTCTGGCCTCCGAGCAGCGTCGCGAAGAGAAAGGAAAGCCGGAAAAGGTAGGGCGAGGAGCGGGAAAATGGAGAGGGAAAGGAAAGGCAAAGGCAAAGAGAAAAGGGAGATGAGAGACGTGGAGACGTGGAGTCAGCACACACGAAAGGAAAAGGAGTAGCATTATAGAATATAAAATGATGCATTAATCTGGAATTTTTATTTCTTAAAAATAAAAAGACTATTAAAATTTAATTTAGCCATTTTTTATGCCAATTTGTAATTTCAAAATATGAATGTTAGATCTTTTTCATATAAAATACAAAATGATGTATTAATTTAGATGTGTTATTTTTTATTTTTTGTTTTTTATTTTTCAAATAAAAATAAATACCTATTCTATAAAAATTATATTTTATTTTATGAATTTTTAATGTAAATTTGAATTAGCAAAGTCATATAAAATGTCAGATAATGCATTAATCTGAAAGAATTATTTTTGTTTTTTGAATAAAAATAAAAACAATTAAAATTTGTCTCGTGTATATCTTTATGTAATTTTAAATTTCCAAAAGTGAATCCTGCAGGTTTTTTCATACAAAATAAAAAATAAGTATTTTTAAAGTGTTATTTTTCATTTTCTGTTTTTTATTTTTCCATATAAAATACAAAATAATGTACTAGGAAGTATTATTTTTTATTTTCTGTTTTATAATAAAAAAAATTTTTAAATAATTAGAATTTAATTTTTTACATTGTGGGATATAACTAATTCCTAATTTTTTTTGAAACAAATTAACAATAGGTAAAAATTAAATATTTATGAGAAAATATGTTGTATTTAATATTTATTAAAAAAATTAAGAACTTTAAAAATAAACTTGAACAAAATAAGATGCTTACACTTTGTTATCAGATTAATATCTTCATTTTTTTCCCTTTATATTTTGCTCTTGACTATATTAACATTTATTTTTCATATAACTTACCTCTATTAATTGATTATTAATTATCATATTTTATTCTTAAATTTAAAAAATTAAAATTTTAAAAAACCTCCCATAACAATATATAGTTTCTACACTCCAGTAGTTCTTAGAAATTGAATATATAAGTGAGAGGTTTAAATATTTTTAAGTATTTTATTATTTAACTAATATTTTATATTTTATGAATACATTTTTAAAAGGAAAATAAAAAATAGAGGTAATTATTATTTGGTGTTCTATGGAAGAACAAATTCTCATATGGTGTCAAGGATACCCCACTGTTTTTTTTTCTTTTTTTAAACTCACAATTCCTTACATATTTAACCATTTTTATAAGTTCAATTATTATATATTATTTCTTAATAATTTTAATAATTTTTTATAACTAGATAATCATTTTTATAAATAAATAACCATAATAGAATAATAATTTTTATAACTAAATAATACTTTTTTATAAAAATAAAAATAAATAAATGTACTCTAATTCAAGAATATAATGCCCATATTGTATAAAAAATTAATGTTTTATTGAACACCAAATAATAATTCATCCTAAAAAATATTGTGATAAGTTTAGCATGTTGTTAAAGCTTTCAAATAGATATTTTTTTTAGTGGATGTTGTTAATTAATTTTTTTTTATTTTTTATTTTAAGAAAAGAATATAGAATTTAAAAAAATTCAAAAATAAATTTAGAATGCAATATTTAAAAAAAATAAGAAAATTGAAGAAAATGTAAAAAAATAAATAAATAAATAAATAAATAAATAAATAAACACTCAAAGATATAATTTAGAAAGTACATAATATTTTAAGAGTGAGAATTTGAACTTCTTAAAATTATAAAAGTGTCATGCTCTTACACAGTATTTGATGGGAACACATGAAAAAAGCCGAAGAAAATTTTAGAAGAATGACGATATTCTCTCGTCTTTTATATATATATATATTTTATATATATATTATCTATTAATTATATATATATATTTTTTTTTTATATTATATTTATAATAAAAAATGAGGTATGAAAAAAACGTGAAAGAGAAAGATACTGAAATATCATTTCTCTTGATTTCTCCTGTATCAAGCGCTGCTGTCTTTTTCAGTTTTCCCACGTATCAAAACGGGCAAATGCATTGGGTGTTGGTGACCCTCCACTCCTCCCTGGAGTCGCAGCAGTGATTTCAAAACCCTATCAATAGTCATTTCTTAACCAGTAATAGAACAGTATCACTATCACTATCACTCAATAGCGCTTACCACGATGATCTCGGCCGATCATGCTCTCCAAACAGTCCTAAATGTCTCTAAGCGTCTTCCTCCAGTCACTCTGCCCCTTCTCGACGCCCTTGGCAAGGTTTTGGCAGAGGATATTCGCGCTCCAGACCCTTTGCCTCCTTACCCAGCTTCAGTCAAGGTCAACTTAATTTTTTTCCTGATCTTTTTTCTTTTTAAAAAAATTTGCAGTTATTCCTATATGATTTGATGAACGAGCAATTGGGTGCTTGATATATTATAACCTATGCCTCTAAATTGGTTGCTTTAGGCTTGTTCGATTTGATGAATGAGAAAATGGATAAACTTCACTCTCTTTCTCTCTCTTTTTCAAGTTGCAACGTGTCCTTTATAATTTTACTGATGAATGAGCAGTTCGCCAGTTCGGTGCTTGATATATTTTAGTATAAGTCCTTAAATTGATTGCTTTTGGCTCATTCTTTGTTCATTAATAAGAATACAAAGCTTAGATTTTTATTTGAAAAACTCCTAAAATTTCATGAATTGGTTGGTGCTATCCATGGTCTATAATCAAAATTGCTGCAGGATGGTTATGCAGTGGTTGCTGCAGATGGGCCTGGGGAATATACAATAATTACTGAATCAAGAGCCGGGAACGATGGAGTTGGTGTTACTGTGACTCCTGGAACTGTGGCTTATGTAACAACTGGAGGTTTTTTTTTTGATGATATATTCATCCTTAACTTCTTTGTAGCATGCTTTATGTAGCTTCATTGTGATACAGGGCATCACCCATCCCCTCCCCAAACTCCAAAGGAAAAAAAGGGTCAAAATAAAGGAAATGAAATACATAGCTTCATTCATGGGTATTAGAAATGAAACACATAGTTACATCATAATTGTAGGGTTAATTGTGACACATTCTGGTGGGATCAAATGAAATCTTGGGGAATTTCTGATGCATTTTGTATATATGAATGTTTTGGAAAGAGAATGCGGGGAAACTTATGGGTGACAGTGACACTTATTTGATGGATTTGTGGTGTCGTGGAAAAGAGTTGGTTATTACATTTTCAAGCCATATAGATCACTGAGGGTGTATAATTAGGTATTTGGAATATCATGTAAAATTCAGGGTTACTAGTGGCGAGAAAAGGGTATATGTTGGGTGGTTAAAGGGTGCTAATAAGGGTTCTTTGATTCAAGCATGCTGCATGCCATGCCTTGACCTAGTAAGTGGAAGGTGATTTAGTGGAAGAAGTGAGAAAGAAGAAAGGAGAGAAGGTCATTTAAATTGTCTAAGATGTGTATATGAGCAATAGAAAGATAATAGCCTGAAAATTAACTAAGTTCTAACCCCAAATTTGTGAAAGTGGGGGTAATTATCAACTGCTACATCCATGGCCAGGGAAAATGTAACTTAACTTTGTGAATATTCTAAAACTAAACTATCAATAGGTTAAACAAATAAAAATGACATTATTATGCGATCTCCTTATCAAAGTGGCATTTTGCCTAGGTACATATCTTATTTTCAAGTGTATAAGATCCACCAACCATGGAGCAACATGACCTACCTATGATAGCTGCATGTATGCCAATGATGGCCCATTATTATTATTTTTTGATTGATAGAAGAAGAAAATTTATTAGAAAGAGAGAAATATACAAGGACAAAGGATATGATATACTCCTAAAGGAGAAAAGTAAAGAAAAATACATACGAAGATTGAAAACTTAAAGGTTCAAGAATACAATAAAGCCGCCCAATCTATTTGCATATTTGACAGAGATACCCCCTTAAAGAAACCATGCAAAGAACACCAAAGGGAAGCCATAAATACTATTCTGTCCCACATTAACTGTAGAGGCAGCAAGACACCCTTGAAAATGTGAGCATTACTTTCCAACCAAATACTCCATAACATTGCAAAGGCTGCACATTGCCACAAAGTTTTAACATCCTTATTACCAAAATATATTTGTGCCTTGTCAAGAGGAACTGTTCCTAAGTCAGAGGGCACACCCATTGTTCACCAAGGACACCAAATAACTTATTCCATAAAAAAAAAAAGCCCCCTGTATATAAGTAGATGTGCAGATGTTTCATAGTTATACATACACATTACACATAATACTAATACATATATTAGGTGGAAGATTTCTATTTGATGTCCCATTATATTGATATCCTGAGTTGAGTGTTCCTAATGGCCGCCCAACACATTGCCTTTGTACCCTAAAGGCAATAAAACAATTTTGATGCAATATTTTATTGTGTCACTCATGTCCATGTGTCATTTCATTTAGGCAGGAATAAAACTAGATGAGGAAACCAAGAATGGAGATATTATCTTGGGGGCAGTGAACCATATGTGAGAGCTCTTGGATTTGTCTGTCTTGTGTATATTGACAATTAAGTTTTTACCTTTTTGCTAGTTTAAATAAGAAACGATTACTATCCAACCCTTTTTTTATCTTGCTCTGTGGAGGTGATCCATTCATGTTATCGGTTAATCTTCTAAAATATCTTCTTCTTTTTTGTCTCAGGTCCAATACCTGATGGTGCTGATGCAGTTGTTCAGGTTGAGGATACTGAAAAAGTTAACAATGCTTCAGATGAGCCAAAGCGGGTGAAAATTTTGGTGGAAACCACCAAAGGCAATGATTTACGCCCAGTGGTATGTTTAATGATTGTGACACCACTTGTGACTTAAAGATGGGCCATTACATTTTAATACCATATTTGTCTATCTCTCTCTCTCTCTTTTATGGTTTTACTCTCTGGTCATTAGAAGTTTACCTTCTCTTATTTATTTTCTTATTTCGATAAATATTTTTTGGGTCTTTTGGGGGGGGGGGGGGGATATGAAGTAAGGGCAGAGGACTTTTGAGCTGCAATATGTTAGAAATTGTTGACTCTGTGTCTTGTGGCTCTATTCATTTCCCCATAATCTTTGAATCTCTGTCTACAAGGCACAACACTTCAACTAGTGGAGTCGCACATTCAATTATCATAAAAAGCAGGATCTTGATTATGCTTTTGCTTTCCATTCATCAGTTATAAGCTTTTTGTATATGCTTCCTTTTGGATTTGTGTGGACTGTATTTGTCATTGAATGCCAGGGGTGGGGGTACCTTGGCATACATACGTGATTGGTATATGCATTAAAAATAACTGTGTTGTCTGCACATAACACAATCATATGTAGCACATTAAAAGCATAAATACTAGCATGGTAACACCAATCCATTGTTTACTATTTTTGAGTTCTTTTCTATACCTTTTTTATTTTTTTTTCATTTGTTCACTCCTTTATTGTATTAGATGATCAATTACATGATTTTTAAGCCTGTCTAATAATCCATTGACAGGGTTTTGATATTCAGAAAGATGCAATAGTCTTAACATCTGGAGAAAGATTAAGTGCTTCAGAGATTGGCCTGCTTGCTACAGTTGGTGTAACAATGGTGAAGGTATCTTAAAACTTCTCACTTTGATATTAAGAAACTTGTGAAGTTCTTCTGGAAACGAAATGATTAATAATAATGGTTTTTTGATATTAAGAAACTCCTCAGTTCTCCCTTAAAGTCATATGGTTTTTGTTTTCATTGGCTGGGGATGCTTTGAATTGTCCTGTCATATGTTCATGTTCTAATGTTAGTTTGTGGTAATGAAATGACGAGTAAATGGTTTTTTGCAGGTGTATCCTAGTCCAACAGTTGCTGTGCTTTCTACAGGGGATGAGCTTGTAGAGCCAACTACTGGGCATCTGAGTCGTGGTCAGGTATTATATGGAGGACTAAGATTTGCTAAACATATAATTTCATGGTTAAAGTGTTAATTCATGTTACATGAACTCCTGAAAAGGCCAATGGTCCACAAGTGTAGTTGACAATAAGGTTGTAAGTTAAGTCCTTCTATTTTTGTTACAACACTTATGGGAACATTAATGTTATTAGAACTATCATGTGGAAGCTGGTGGTTAGACTGTACTTGGACATGACTAAAATTTTTTGTGATCCGCAGAAATTCTTAAATGGTTTCCAACATAAATTGAATTGGTGGACAAATTTTCAGTTAGAGGAACTAAAACAAATGATAAAATGAATTAAAATGAATTGACAAAGGATATAAATAGAGACAGATCTTAATTAGGTTATGAACCTGCTGATGTGTGTTGATGCATTTCTCCCCTTTTTATTTAGTTACTAATACTAATTAGATCACACACCAAGATCCTAATATTTCCAATAGATCATTGAATTGTTATATCTGAATCACCCAAGAGATATTACAGACACCAACTCAGCCTTTTGCTTTAATGTTAGTATTAACAGTATGTTAAAACATGGGGGTTCAACTGGCCATATAAATTTTATAATTTATAGTACACTCATAAAACCTACATGGCACTTCAAAGCTCAACAAGTCTTTTGAGGGTGAGTTTTTGAGGCTTAAATCTGTTATTGATCTTGGATTCAATTAATAATTTTTTTTGGATGCAAATTTATCATTTGAAATTCACTGGACATTTTTTTAATAAAAGAAGAAATTTTATTAGAGGGAAAGAAATTCACTGGACATTTTAGTACATGTGTTCACCATGTTCTTGACTACCCATTTGGGGGCTTTCTACTCTCTATTTGGACTTGCAGCATATTTTCAAGAGTTGATTGGTGATTTTACTACAAAATTAATGTAAGCTGATATAGAAGTTGTGCAGATTAGGGACTCTAATCGTGCCATGCTACTGGCAGCTGCAATACAGCTTCAGTGCAAAGTTCTAGACCTTGGTATTGCTAAGGATGACGAAGAAGGTCTGGGGAGGATCTTGGATAATGCTTTTGCTTCTGGAATTAACATTCTTCTAACTTCAGGAGGTGTTTCCATGGGAGACAAAGATTTCATCAAGCCCTTGCTTGAAAAGCGAGGAAAATTACATTTCAGTAAGGTTGTATCATGCTTTTATTTGAAATAGGAAGATATAAAGATTTGTTACTCTAATAATGCTCGGGTGATTACAAGCTTATAAGTCATGTCATCGTAATTTAATGTTTATCACTCTTTCAGGTTTCTATGAAACCAGGGAAGCCATTGACATTTGCAGAAGTTGACTTCAAATCAACAGAAAATAAAATTCTAGCTTTTGGGCTACCTGGAAATCCTGTCAGCTCTTTAGTTTGTTTCCATCTCTTTGTGGTCCCTGCAATACGCCACCTTGCAGGGTGGACAAACCCTCATAATCCGAGGTCACTTAAACTTCCAAAATCTCTGTTAGTCTATGTATTTGTGGCTGAAAGATGGCCTTCTTGCTTTCTTAATTCTTACTGACTCATTTAACTTCCTTCTTGTGCAGAGTACAAGCTCGGCTTCATCAACCCATAAAGACAGATCCAGTTCGACCAGAATATCATCGTGCCATTGTTACATGGAATGACAACGATGGAACTGGCAGTCCTGGGTAAGTTGCTAGTGAATTGCTGTCTGGGTCCGGCCGGCTGAATCTGCATACAGATATGATCTCTCCATGGAGTGTGTTTGAGTGGGGGGAGGGATTGTGATGGGGTGGGACAGTAGCTGTATTTAATCCCTATAGTTTATGGAAGATGCATATAATAAGATTTCTTTGATATAAGAAAATTAACAGTGTATAAAAGGTGCATTAAGAAAATAAATGAAATGTTTGCCCTGATATTGAATTTCAGCTTTGTTGCTGAGAGCACTGGTCATCAGATGAGTAGTCGACTATTAAGTATGAAGTCAGCCAATGCCTTGTTGGAGTTGCCAGCAACAGGAAGAGTAATTTCAGCTGGGACCACTGTGTCAGCTATTGTAATTTCTGACCTAAGATCTATCGCTGTTGGCGAGAATAGTTTGCTATCAGATTCAGCCTTAGCTTTGCCGGGAATTGTATCACATCAAGTGACTGCAGATAGGCCAAGTGATGGTGAATTTGGAGTGGCTGTTCTTACAGTAAGTGATACAGTTGCAATCGGGGCTGGACCTGATCGAAGGTATTGGTCTTCGTATTTATCTTTTATGTAAATGCATGCACAGGCACGCACACATTGGAAGATCAGGACCAGGGCATTTTTATAGCCTTCTTTAATGTGCTTTCTAGAACAAGCAAAGAACTGTAAATGATTTTGTGTTTTACCAAATATTTAACTACTTTTTAAGAGCAAAAAACGTAGTTTTTGATCTTTCTAGACAAATCAGCTTGTAGATGCCTTTAGTAAATGGTCTTCTTAACAATATGCATATAAGTTTTATTTATTAAATTGCTATATGGTTATAGAGAAAGCTAATTACAATTAGATTTGGCTATGTCATACAATTGGCCTTATTTATCAGAAGTCTGTATAACTGTGTCTGAACATCTTTGTACTTTATCCTTCAAAGTTAACTAGGATTGATGGTGTTTAATTGAGTGCATCTAGTGTGCTTTTTCAAATCAATTCGTCCCATTAAAGCTAGATCTGAAAATGGTGGCTTCTTTTCAACTGCAATTATTATGCTGTTAAATGTTGAAAAAGTTACTTCAATTGTTCAAACAATGCTGCTAGAAAATATTAGATAATCTTCTCTCCACTAGTGTAAAGCTGAATGGCATCTGGATACACCTCTTTGAATCATTGTTTCAAAGAGGTCACAAAGTTGATGCAAAAATAAAGGGCAAACGTGATATTAGTCAATGTCAAAGTGGACATTGGAAGTACTGATTGTTTTGCAACAGTATCAAAGAAAAGTGTCTGAACTGAAGAATTTCTGTTTAATATCTTATGGTCTGTTTATGGCTCTGTTGCCATGTTTTCATGTAGAAAGTTCTATTGATTGCGGAGTTCAGCCTTATCTGCATGGTTGTTGTGTTAAATGGAAAGCCATAGAGAAATAATAACCTGAGGCTTTAAAGGGGTTCATGTTCTTGAATTTCTGAACATCCTATGTATCCAACATTGGGAATGTCTCAGAATTTTTTGCACGCTGTAGGATTGGACTTTCTTATTTGTTGTCTCCTATATTCTTCATTCTCCTTTTTTCCTTCACCAAGGGACCCTTTATCTGTTGCCAGCTGCCCTAAAGATTGGTCAAGGACATTTGGACCCTGTTACCAGATTACCACAAATCACCCAACAAGGGGGATGAAAGTTGAACAAAGTGGAAAAAAGTTCAACAACAAATAAAAAGAAAAGGGCTGGCTGAGCAAGTAGCTCTAGATGCTGGAAACAGTTCTTCAGTAATCTTTTTTACAAGTTTCTTGTGAATTTCCTGGATTTATTAAATGAAGTTGATAACAGTTCTTTTTGTAGACTTCTATACAGTACCTTCTTCTAGATTGTCCCTAAGCCAAAACAAGTGAAATAGAATGGACAGCTTGTCCTTATATCAAACAAATGGGCTTGGATTTTATCTATGATATTTTTCCTTTTTGTGACAGAAGAAAATTATTTTGATTAAAACATTTTGATCTTAATGAGATATCACTAGATTATCAAAGGTGACTAGGTAAGAAATTTAGATCACATTTATGTATGCAAACATCAAAGTCTACTAATTCCTATGCATATAAACAGTGGTCCCAGGGCTGTTTCTGTTATTAATTCCTCTTCAGAAAGGCTAGGGGGAGCTAGAGTAGTAGCAACAGCTGTGGTCCCAGATGAAGTGGCAAAAATCCAGAACATTCTAAGAACATGGAGTGATATTGAACAAATGGATCTTATAATTACTCTTGGTATTGTTCTACCATTTCAGTCCACTGGTCAGTTTCTCTAATGAATATGAAAGACAGAAATTTTGTTGTGATGACTTCCCTTTTTATTTTCCTTTTCCAATCAAAGGTGGCACAGGCTTTACCATACGAGATGTAACACCAGAAGCTACAAAACAGTTGATTGAAAAAGAAACACCTGGTCTTTTATATGTAATGATGCAAGAGAGTTTAAAGGTACATCTGTGCATATGATGATCAGCCATGTAATTATATTAATTTATTTTGTATTTTGTGGTCTCTCATTTTCTTACCTTGTCACTAGTGGCATCCTAAATATCTCTCAGACTTTGGGATTGCCTACAAGTTAACTTTAAGGGGCATTTGGTAGGCTGCCATTTTAATGTTGGTATAATAGATACCCCTCCGTTTTGGATGCCTATCTTTGGTATGCCAATAGAGTTATGCCAGCCAACATTGTGGTAAACCAACCAGCAGAAATATCCATGATCATGGCAACTTTATAATCTTAATAAAACCTAATAAGGCCATAAAGTTTCCTAGGTGCCTATTGCATGGCATGGATTCGCATTTGCATACTATTTTTTTTTTTTTTGGGGGGGGGGGGGGGGGGACATGTGTTTTTAAATTTTCCACAA
>JASKGM010000011.1:5076815-5088610 GCA_034509205.1 Ceratonia siliqua | reverse complement strand
AAGGTCTCCTTGGTCTTTGGTTTGAAACTTACTCTGAAGAAAAGACTTGAGAGCACATATTCCATTTCCATCACTTCTTTTGATTACAATATCATCAACATATACAATCAGAATAATGCATCCTGTTGATGTTTGTTTGAAGAACCATGAATGATCATATGTACTCATTTTCAACCCAAACTCTAGAACCACTTTACCAAATCTGCCAAACCAAGCACGAGGGAATTGTTTTAATCCATGTAACGTCTTCTTCAGCTTGAAAACATGGCCATACTCCCCTTGAGCAACAAACCCCGGTGGTTGCTCCATATACACTTCTTCTTGAAGGTCACCATGAAGAAAAGCATTCTTGATATCTAACTGCTGAAGAGTCCAACTATTTGTGGCAGCTACGGATATGAGAAGACGGATAGAGGATAATTTTGCAACGGGAGAGAACGTCTCAGAATAACCAGAGTCATAGGTTTGTGCATATTCTTTTGCCACCAGTCAGGCTTTAAGGCGAGCAATGGATCCATCTAAATTAACTTTGACAGTGAAAACCCACTTGCAGCTAATGGCACGTTTGCCTGCAAGAAAAGGAACTAGATCCCAAGTATGATTCTGCTCAAGGGCATTCATTTCTCAATAGGGAATATGCATCAACCCAGAAAACAGGAGAGAATAGGGAATCTGTCCCCCAAGGACATATGAAGGCATTCGGTTTATCAAGAAACATGTTGTAGACTCTGCATCAGCCTAGAAAACTTTAGGAACTTTCATAAGGAATAAAAGGGCCTGCTCAACCTCTGTGAGGTGACTATTCTTTCTTTTGGCTACCCCATTCTGTTGAGGGATAACCACACATGAAAATTGATGGATAACGCCATTCTGAGACAAGAAAGAATTCAAGGAAGCAGAAAAATATTCTTTAGCATTATCACTCCGCAAGATACGAATAGAACAAACATATTGATTCTTTATCTCAGCATAGAATTGACAAAAAATGGAGAACAATTATGAACGATTTTCCATTAAATATAACCAAGTAGTTTGAGAATAATCATCCACAAAAGTGACAAAACAGCGAAATTTAGATTTAAATACAATAGGACAAGGACCCCAAATGTCTGAATGCATTAACTCAAAAGGGGATGCAGCCCGTTTAACAGTCCTAGGAGGAAGAGGGATACAAGTGTGCTTAGCTAGTTGACATGACTCACAATCTAACTTAGTTACAGATCCTAAGCTAGGAAACATCTTCTTCAGAACGGTGTGGGAGGGATGACGCAGTTGGCAGTGCAGTTGAAGAATGGAGATAGAACTTGTGCAGGCAACAGGATTGGTCATAGATGCTTGTGGGCACTCCAACACATACAGCCCACTAGATTCCCGGTCTCTACCAATAATCTTCATCTCAAGGTCCTAAAAGACACAAGAATTAAGGAAGAAATGAACACTACAATTAAGAGAACGTGTGATTTTACTAACTGACAATATGTTAAAAGGAAATAAGGAACAAAGAAACAAAGAAAATGATGTATGATGTCAACTGTGCCACTTCCTATCACAGGAGTGGAAGAACCATCAGCAAGGGTAATATGAGATAAGTAAGATGATTGAAAAGAAGAAAGTGTACCTGTGGTACCTGTCATATAATCAGTTGCCCCTGAATTAATGACCCAGTTACGAGATGATGAAGAGAGACAGGCTATAGATTTACCTGTCCAGGCTAAAGTGGCTGTGGAAGAGGATGAATTATGTTGAGAGGCATAAAATTGAGTTAGACGAGCATACTCCTTGGCGGAGATAGTTACCTACTAATAAGGTTTAGGGCTAGGTGGGGTAGCTAGTATCACATCATGGGTGGCAGCATTAGCAAATTTAGATTGGTTCTTCTCATATTGGGATTTTCCACGTCAATTCAACTTCCAACAATTCTTCTGGATGTGCCTTGTCTCCCTACACTTAGAACAAATGCGGGTGCCACTATTTCGACCACCACCTCTTCCACCCTTAGTAGAATTTCGTCCCCTTCTAGAATTCTTTGACCTTGAATTAGAACTCATTGAGGTCGATGCTTTAGGTCCCTTAGTTGATTCATCAGGAGAACTCACTAAGAGAAGTAGCTCCGGAGCTAGTCAAAATCTGTGTACAAGCTATCTCATAGTCTGGCTTCAACCCAACTAAGAAACTCATCACCGCAACCTACTCTTCTTGTCCCTGCATTTTCTTCACATCATTGGTTATGGGAAAGAGAGATTTCATATCCTCAAATGCCTGTTTGGTCTCTGTATAATAATTAAGAAACGATTTCCGTTCATCCTATTTAACCCGATACACATTAGATAAAACTTCATGTACATGGATTAAATTTTCTCAGCTAGCAAACAATTCTTCTAAATAAGTCCATAATTCTTTCACTGTATTACAGTGACTGGTGGCATCATCAAGTTCTAGTTCGAGAGTTTTTTGGATCAGGTTAAATAATTTATCATCCTCCATTAGCCACTTCTTATCAACTTCTTTTGCTTTTGGTCTAAGAGGAGGGTCCATAGTCAGGTGGTCTAACATATTAAGGCCAGATAAATATCTCTTAATTGTTCTCTGCCGTTGGATAAAATTTTTCCCATTCAATTTCCTGTCAGTGATTCTAGAAGTAGCAGAATTAATTTCAGCTATAAATTTCTTTTCTACTGTATCATCAACCGTAGTAGAATTCTGACCCAACCCCAAGAACACCTAGAATGAAAAAAATGAAATTGCAGAAATACTCAACCAAGAGTTTATAAACACCCCACATATTCAGAATTGTTCAATTCAAATAACAAAAAATTGATACAGAGACTTGTAGATGTCCGAAACAATCATTCTTAGCAAGTCTAGTCACTGGCCGGCAAGCACAGACGATGCCAACCAGCCCTCCGACACCACCCTTAGTCATCAGCGACACCACCCACCAAACACTGAATGCCCACACCAAGTACGAACAACTATAGTTCCAGAAACGAACACCTACAGCGCCGAGATGAACGAATGCAGGACCAGAAATGAGCAACTATAGTCCCATAAGTGAACGACAAACCCAGACTAAGCATTCCGTTGTGACACTCCTCTGGTTGCTGCTCTCACTGCACAAATTGTGGCTCACCAGCACGACAACTGCGCACGGTTGATAATAGAAAGAAGGAGACAGAGAAGAAGATAGGAGGAAGGGGTAACAGAGTTAGCTTGGATTGGTCAGTAACTGGAATGCTCTGATACCATGTAAATGTAGGAGTTGAGAGATTGAAAGAAGAGGAGTAGGAGAAAGTGAACAAGCCGTAATACTCAACAGAGCCAGCCAATCTACCGATATATTTAGAATAGGGTTACATATACATATACAAAGACAGCTTTACCCTTACCAATACACTATAAATCTGAAACTGCCCTTCCACTACACTAACAATTTTAAACAGCTAGAAAGTGCCATTGGTCATAAGATAAGGGTGATAACGAGAGAATTATGTGATACAAAGACCTGACAAATTCTTTGGTAGGATAAAAGCCCTATAAAATCTAGTAAGAGTGGGATTTGAAGGTGCTTATTTGTCACCCTTATTGTAGTGTTATAACATAGTGTCTTCAATTATAATCTGTAATTATTTAGTTCTGGTACGTATGTGTCTTAATCTCCTAATTCCTGTTGCATTATTGTTGTATTATATCAAGTTAAGGAGTGATAAAATAATTGATTGCTGAAAATAGTGCATTCTGGATCCAAACATAACCATACTGTCTTCAGGAATTGGGTAGTTACTAGCTAATTTGTCGTCCTTGATTTGTTGATATTCAGATCATTAACATGCCTGGAAATCCAAATGCTGTTGCTGAGTGTATGGAAGCTTTATTGCCAGCACTTAAGCATGCTTTAAAGCAGATTAGGGGAGACAAGAGAGAGAAAAATCCTCGTCACATTCCTCATGCTGAAGCAGCTCCTGCAGATACATGGGAACAGAGTTATAAGTTAGCCACTGGTGGTGGCTCCGAACCCACATGTTCCTGTTGCAAGTAAAGTAACATCTATTTTCTCTCTTTTGCTTCCCTCCCTTTCCTGTCTCCTTGTATTTTTCTTTTCTTTCGGGATTGGAGGTGTCTGGGGTTAGGATCTCTTTGTAAAATGTCAGCGCTGTAATTATGTAATTTTCTTCTTCCAGTCATTGCACTTACCTCTTTTGCCCGCAACTATTTTTGGTCCCTGTGAAGCGTTTGAAAGAAAACAAAGTCATTCTGGAAAACATTAATTTAATGTTTCTGTTATCAGTTTCATTTAAAACTATTGGAAATATGTTGTTTTTTTAGAGCTTAGAGTTTACTTATTAACAACCCTGGCCCTTTGTGTCTGGTTAACGCTTATTCTGGTATCAGATGATCATGGACTCAAGTAGAAGTTTGTGGTCAACAAATATGGCTATTCAAGTTCACGATAATGGTCATGGACTCGAGTTTATGAAAGTCGTTCTTATTTCAATTGGCCTAAAGCTTACAAGTAGACCTAAGATTGCATGGAACCAAGAGAAAGTAGAATTTAGTTTGGAAAATGCCTTGGGACTTGTTGTACATCGAAGGAGTGTTCTTGTCTTGTCTCTAGTTATAGGGCAAAAGAACGTTAATAAGTTCCCGAGAGTTTGATACTCCTCGGCACCCAGTAAGTGCACTCCAAAAGAACAATTGATGATACAATCACAAACTTGTCTACATGCAAATATATGCAAAATCCCTTGATCCAAAATCTAACAAAAATAAATGGGCCTTATTGTTTTTTAAAAACAGTTATTTAGAATAAAAAAATAGTTTCTATACAAAAAAATTTATTTGGATGTAAAAGTTTGTTCTTCGTATTTTCAAAGGAACTTGAGAACAAAAATAAGAAAAATATTTTAAACTTGTTTTCAATTTTTTTTATTACAATTTTAGAAAATAATTTTTTGAAAATAATTAATAAATATAATGTGTCAAACAAGTTTTTGTTTTGTTTCCTAGAACAAGAGAACAAAAAAAATTATTTTTGAAAACACTTCCAAACAGTCTCAATACCACCATTAGTTTTCTATAGTAATTAATTTTTTCAAAATATATCTATAGTTTTTATAGTTAAATTCCGTTTAAGTCCCTGCAAAGGCATTGTATTCCAAAATGTTATCCCATGAGATTTAATATTCTCTTATGGTGGTGCTATTCTAAAGTATTGTTATGAAATTATCCAAGACACTAGAGTAGAAAGTTAATCTCATGAGGCAATGATCTAGAATATTGTGCCTCTTGATGCACAATAAAATAATTAAATAAAATTAAGTAATTAAAAAAATAATATGTTCATTTACTAAACACCGTCTTATTCATAAACCTATAATTAAGGTTAAGGCCTTAATAGTTAGTGGTTTCGCCCTCAAGACAACATGTTTGCTTGTCCTGGATGCTGATTGTGTTAATCAGTTAATGATATACGTCATTGGATGTTAAGCATTCATGATATTCGAATTGCATACAAAGATAGATTGAAAAGGGAAAAACAAAATCAAATATTTGATGTTTTGGATGTTTTAGAGAGAGAATAAAATAAATTTATAATTAATATAAAATTTTATGAGTACCATATACGCAATGAAAAGATCATGAGTAGATTTCTGGGACATATGTTGTGACAATTGATAGTGAAAGGTCAACAATTGGATTAAACTAGCAGTTCAAAAATCAAATGTCATAAAAATTATAGATGGTAGTGCACTCTGGCCTCCTGCTCATGAGCATCTGAGCATGCTTTGAGTCTAGATCCATGATCTTTTATTCAAGAACACAGCTAAAGTAGTAGAGTTATCCATTTTCACTACTCTCTCCAAGTTAGTTCTGGAAACGTGGTGGTGGGGCTGTAGCAGTAGGAGGCCATGGTGAAGAAGGAGGCAGAGTTTCTTCAAGGAATGATGTGATGAGGGTGAGGGCCCTTCCTGGTTGCCAACTAGGAACTGCATGCCCTGCTCCTCTTACAGTAACAAATGATACTCCCTTGTGTGCCTCCACATATCCTCCTATCTGTCATTATGTAAATATGGACATGCTTCAAAAATCATTGGTCTAGTAGGAATATTAATGTTAAAACAACTACAATTCTTAGTATCAGATGATAATTTTGTTGAATTTTTTAGAATAAATTACAATTGACCTCCTTGTGGTTTGGCTCAAAATCAGTGTGCTTGCCCCTTATGGTTTAAAGAATGTCATTCAACTTCCTTGTGGTTTGTTTCATTACCACTTAACCACTTTGTAATATTTTCTATCCAAATTTTAATACAAATAATCACATGAACATTATAACAATGAATAATTTTATAATCAAAAGTTGTTTCACTTATATTTTGAACAATTTATAATGTTCTCGGGCTATTGTTGGGATTTAGCTAACAATTTTAATTTTCAAATGTAATCTTAACAATGACTTTTAAAACACTATGAAATTATTCAAGATATAAGTGAAACTGATTTTCAACAATAAAATTATTCATTGTTTTAATATTCATGTGTTTATTTCTGTTAATTAGGATGGAAAATACCATAGGTTATTTAAGTAGTAGCAAAACAAACGCAAGGAGTTAAATGACACGTTTTAAACCACAACGTGGTAAACTGATAACCAGCCAGCCAAACTACGTGGGGCTAAACTGTAATTAATCCTAGATTGAAAGGAAAAAAAAAATACTAGTGGCTAAATCTCTTTAACTAAGCTCATTGCAGTTCTCAATGAAACAAGAGGTCATGGAGAGGGAGTATGAGAACATAAATAGGCTAATTTCAATACCTCATTTCCAGAGTACCATGGACGCCAAGGAACCTGGATGGGAAGCTTGAGGCTGTTGATTGAGTACCTAGAAGATGTGACTGGCACACGTCCATCTGTGTCCCCACTGCAGAGGCGAACACAATCATCAGAATATGGGATTTGGGATAACTCATTCTGATGGTGTAAAAAACAAATTTGCTTTTATTCTTAGAAGTAAAAGAAATAATTGAATTCATAAACATAGCAGCGGAGCTTTGCTAGTAAAATAAGATCTCTGTGCAAGTCATAATACTTAAAAGACTTGCTAAAGGCTAACTAAGGAGAAATAATGAAAAACAACTCTTTAAGATGTTGCTTTGTCTTATATTCTGTATGTTATCTCATGTTATTGTGAATTTAACTTCTCTTAACATTGTTTATTACTCAATCTAATGAAATTGAACTCACCTGTATATCCACACTCTGATGCCATTTGTCAAGAGATAATTGATGATGGGTAGGATGGTAGTTGGGCTGTCTGTCCAGGTATAATTTCTGTAAATTGGTGCAAATGAGGTATATGCTTGGTTAACGCAGTATAACACAGGCATCAGATACTGTTTTGCAGTTTTGGAAGTTATTCTAGATTACCTGCAAAGACTCCAATATGTCGGTTTTGCGTGGAGAGCTAGCTGGACCTCTGGGTTATTTAGATAGGCTTCTACGTAGTAATCAGAGCAGGGATCAAAATCATATACCTGTAGTTAAGTATTAAGGGGTTAACGAAAATGACATGAAAGTCGAAGCTGAAGCCAGAAATCTTGAATAGAGGAAGACTTACAGAACCAGTTGAACTATTTTTCAGTGAAGGGTCATGACACAGTGGAGCATAAATGTTATAAAAATCTATGTTTCCCATCTCCTTGAATGCCCTATTTGTTGAGTTAATACATTCATCAGAAGCATTTTCAGAAGCAAAGTCACAGAACTTATCAATAGCTGCATGGGTTTCATCTGAGATTAGAGCATGAGTCCATAAGTAATCAGAAATCCCCTTCGAATCTATAGCATCATCAATCCAAGCATTCCCTATCTGAAATTTTCAATAATCATCGATTTAGAGAGATGATATAGTAAGTGCTATAAACTTCAGTAGCTTCTCAAGTCAGAAGGTTTCTGTTTATAGTGAACATACAGCAATGCCTTTTAGGTTAATAATGGTTTGGTTTTTGAGTTTTTTGTTGACCAAAATGGTGTATGCAAGCTGAGGCACATAATGACCAGCATAACTCTCTCCAGTTATGAGAAAATCCCGGGATTTGTACTGTGGAAACCTCTCTAGCCAGTTGATTAGGAAGACATAGGCATCATTGGCAGTAGTCTTATCGCCTGCTCGGTCATAGTCAGAAGAAGTATTTGAGTAGGAAAAGCCCACTCCAGCAGGTGATTCCAAGAAGAGCACATTTGCCACTGCATTGTGTATAAGGATATGCAAATAAGGTACTCATGTCTCAGAAGTTTATAACAATGATGGATTACAGCAAACAATTAAACTGTCAAGTGTCTCACGATTGTGCCAAGAATATCTGTTCCAGAATAGTGTTTTGCCATCAGAGTTGACTCTGAAGGGTCCCAGTTCCTCCATGGCTCCATACCCCAGTGAGGAACAACCTGGCCCTGTGAATGTCAAGCATGAAAACAGGTGGTATCCTGTATCAGCTTACATAGAATATACTGTTTTATAGAGAGACACAAGTCTTTGAGGTTTTGATTATCATGCTCGTCAAAATCAGGGTCATCATGCTCATATGTAATCAAATGTAAAACAATAACATCTCTCAAATGATTATGATGTCTTAAGGTCAACTATACCATTACATCTTATTGCTGTGAAAAGTGAAGAACTACCATCAAACAGATAATTATAATTAATATAATCCCTCTTGCATTATTGCATGTATTTATTTTTAGGATAAATTACCTTAACCTCCCTTGAGGTTCGACAACATATTTGACACCCTTGTTGTTTTTAAAATGACACTCAATTCCTTTATGAAAATGTGAAAAAACTAATTTACCCTTATTTCTCTTAACTTATTATATTAGTGTTAAAGGTAAATTTATCTTTCACACCTCCATAAACAAACCTAATGTCATTTCAAAAAAAAAAAAGTGTCGACTGCCTAGTGTTATATTATCAAATTTAAGGGAAAGTTAAGATAGTTTACCCTCGTTTTTTTATACATTGCTTAAAAATGAAAAGGTTGAAGACAAGAATCAAAGATAACAACTTAAATTTTTAATGCTCTTCACCTCCATTGAGCCACAACACTAATGGTTTAGTTGAAGAGTTTTGTGAAGACTCCACAAAATAATAGAATAGAGCTCTTCCCGCCTTTGGATCAACTGTGACATAGCCTGCATACTGATCAAAATTCACCCCATAAGGCTGGCCAGGCAATGCAGTAATCTTGTCAGCCTGCATCAGCCCCTCTTGGGGTGCAACATAAACAGAAGCATCATGCTCTTTTGACACATCCACCTCTGACCAAGAAAGTGTTAGAGGAAGACTCTTTGACCTCCTGGACAGGATTAACTTATCAAGGTTATCTGCCTGATTGGCTTTGCTACAGGAAAGCAAAGCAAAAAGGCTCACATGGAGTAAACAAGCATAAAGAACAAGTATCTTCATCTTGTTCCCTACTTGGTTTGTTTCTCTGTATCCTTACTCCTATCCGTTTATATATCTTAAAGAGATGCCGTACTGCAGTACCTGACCGGTTTTTTTAGCTTGGAGGGCTGTAAAAGAAACAATTGAGTAATAGACAGTGAAAGAAACAATTGAGTAATTGGCCGCTAGCACCACTATACTGTTCATTCATAGACCAGCCGGCTTATTTGTTTTAGTTCATCATTGAAAGTAAAATGGCTTATCTTTTCTCTACTTCCAGGCTCATATGATGCTATATTATTTTAATAATTCAGAGCTTCGTGATTAAATTCAAAAGTTATGATTAAATTACGTGGACTATCTTCATGTTTCCAGCTGCTATGATCACTGTTATAACCCTTAACTAATATTATTCTATGCCCCCTGGCTAGTACTTAAGACTTTGTTAATTGGAGGGTAGAGACAGAGAAAGATCCTATGCATATTTCAGCAGAAAGTTAAACTTTCAAATGGATTTGATCATCTGATTTGGCCGGTCATTTTCATTTATGAAGTCAAAGAAAGAAAACTGTATGATATAAATAATAACAAAGTCAGAGAGTAGTTCCTTTCATCCATGACCTATATTGTATTATGAAATTATTACTACATTTACTATGAAAATAATGTAGGCATTAAATCATTAATATAAAACATATACAATAAGTATTGGCTTAGTAATAGAGACAAACAAATAATATATGATTTGGTGTATTGTCACACGCTCGTCTTAACTTTGCCAAAATTTTAAGTCGGCGAGTCGAGTTGATTGAGATAAATATAAACTGATATAAGACCATAATAAAAAATTGAAATCAATAGATTGTAAATTTTAAATTTGAGTTATGAGGAAGTCTATTGACCAAAAAAGTTATGAGGAACTCTCTGGATAGATAAAAAGTAGTTAAGTTATATTAAGCATGATTATAATATAAAATACCTTAAGGTGAAGGAGATGGTGAAGCATATAGTTCATATTGAGTATCAAAAATTTGACTTCGGGACAGTTTGATCTAATGGCTATCATACGAATAACGGTGATCAATCAAAAGTTTGTGTTCATCTAAGCATATCAGATTGGTCCACCTAAAGTAGTTGGCATTTAAGAGTTACCTGATAATTCTATTAGTTCATGTCAACAAAACTATTAACTAGATTAATGAAAAAATTAAATAGGATTAAAATTAATTTTTAAGGAATTAAATTAAGGCGTTTTAAATTTATAGGACCAACTTAAAAAATGTATTATATTTAGAAGACTATATCATTGATTTGCTATTTTTTTTAAATCTTAAGCTCATAAATAATGGGATAGGCTTTGTCTATTTAAGGAAAATTCTATACGATATTTTAAAATGGCTACAGTAAGTAGTGGGTTTTTGACAAATACACTAAAATTTTAAATTTTAAAATTTAACTTAGCAAAAACTCGAAAGTTGTTGAATTGGTTAACCTGTTTAATCAGTGTCCGGTTGAATGAAATTAAAAAATAACAAAATTCATGAATCCATATTATATCCAATAATAGTATTAAAATAATAATATATTTTCAAATGATAAATAGTAGATTGATTATATCTAATAATAGTGTTAAAGATTTCCAAAATTTAGAGAGTAGAAATTAGATATATAAATTTTATAAATAAATAAATAAATAAATATATATATGTTTTTATATATATATATTTTATAAAAAAAAAAAAAATATATATATATATATATATATATATATATATATATATATATATATATAACTTATGATAAAAGTGGTTTATTATGAGAGATGAGATGAGTAATTGATGACCGTTTAGTTAAAAATGAATGGTTAAAATTACTCATTAAAAGTTACGTAAGTGATACATGTATTTTTAATAAATGGTCAAATAAATGAACTTTTAATAAATAATCTTAACTATTTATTTTTATTAAATAATTATTAATTACTCTTTTCACTTTTTATAATAAACTATTTTTTCCATAAAAGGCGCTCCTCTCTATATATATAAAAAATTATACTTTGCATCAATTTTTTTTAAATCCAATTTGGTTTTGGTTGGTTTTGTCACCCAATTTTTAAAACATTATTAAAATCACAACGTAAAAGACATTCAATAATAGCTTCTTCTTTTTTAAATACTTATATATCACAATAATTTTTAAAAATATCATTTTCAAATGAGACTTTAATTAGGAGATAACCAAAACTAACATTAAAATTGCAACAAAGTGTTAAACTGTCAAATAAAGTTTAAATAATTTGCTTTGGTCAATCATTTACAACGTCAAAGGAATAAAAAATTTGATCTCAAT
>JASKGM010000011.1:5045270-5076715 GCA_034509205.1 Ceratonia siliqua | reverse complement strand
AATGCTATTTTGACATAAGGCTAACTCCTCTTAAAATAAAACTCTTATTAAAATAAAACACCTAATTTAGAACTCCTTTTAAAGTAAAACAACTAATTCAGAACTCCTCTTAAGATAAAACTCCTATTAAAATAAAACAACTAATTAACATAATCCTTAAAGGCTGAAAAATGTGTAGCCCTTAATTGAAATTTTCTAGAACCTTAATCATAGTGACTAATTTCGCTTGAATTTGATTTGGGCTTATGCTAGGCCTCCATTTTTTGCCATCTCACTAACTTGTTGAATGAGTCCATTTAACGTGTCTTTAAATCTCTTGGTTCTAAGTCTTATGATGAAACAAAGTGAATACAACATTATAAAGTAGCTAGGAAAAAAGCAAGCTAAGATCTCATTCCTATCACTAATTCTTAGTTCAGAGGCACACAGGAAAGCATTGCAAAAAGTGTTAAATCAAGTCTACATCACTTCTACTATCACCCCAGAGAAGTTTGAAGATTTGGTAAATTATGTGAGGGTGTCCAATATGATTATATTTTAAGAAGAATATTAAGTTCATTAAGGAGCAATCATAATAGGGCCCTCCATATTACAGCAAAATGTGAAGGGTGTATCATTTCAAATGTATTAGTAGATAATGGCTCTTCATTAAATGTGTTGCCATACTCCACTCTGTTGCAAATACTGATCAATGTTGAAAGCATGCAAATTATCGACCTCGTAGTGTGGGCATTCGATGTCACTATGAGAGAAGTTAAGGGATACATCACCTTAAATTTGAAAATCGGTCTTAGTACTTTCCAGGCAGTGTGCCAGGTCATGGATATCGAGCCCTCATATACATTGTTATTAGGAAGACCCTGGATTCATGCAATGGGAGTTGTGTTTTCTTCCTAGCACTAATGGCTCAAATTTATTGATGGAATGAGAGTCATCACTGTCTGAAGTGAGGAAGAGATGCTAATTTCTAAACCATCATTAGTCCCTTATGTGAAGGCCATTGATCAGGACTTGGGGAATTCCTTCTAAGCTTTGGAAATTTCTAGGAAAGTAACTATAAGTGAGCAACCCACTAAGCATAGGAATGTGGTGGAGGAAATCATGACAAAGAGCGGCTATCTACCAGGAAAAGGTTTAGGCAAAAATTTGCAAGGCATACCTTCACTTATCGAGCTCATAGATAATGTACAATGCGAAGGTTTAGGGTACAAATTCCAGCTTGAGAAGAAGAACAATAGGGGCATACCTTATATTCGCAAGACTTTTTCATCAGCACATCATGTTATGCAGCCAGGTAGGGCAATGAATACTCTAGGCAGTGGAGAATGCCATAAAAGTCAAATCAAGCCAGACCAAGGGGGTTAACCACTGGATAATTAGGATGTTAAGCTGATCCCAGACATATGAACCCTAGAGTACTATTTAGTTTAAAAAAAATTTGGTTCACTTGGCTTATGTCCAAGGCCATGCTGAACTTTGCTTAAAATGTTGGACTTCAATTATCCAATGAAATGAAATATCTAGCTTGTTTTGTCACTTTTCTTATTTCACTGTCCTTATTTTACTTGTCCAAGTTCTTAATTCTTCTTTATTGTTGTGGTTTAGGGAAATTGTTTCCTCTCAAAATCCTCATCATTATGAAATTACTCAATGTCCAATATTTGATTCTCATGTTAAAATTCATATGTATGATTGTGATGAAGAAGATAATGAAATAGTAGAAAGATTTGCCAAGATAATCAAATCATCAAAAAGAGGAATGGGCCCTTATAATGAGGAAATCATAAGAATAAATATAGGAACAGAAAAAGATAAGAAAGAACTTAAGCTTGTGAATAACCCAGAAAATGAACAATTGGTCGCATTTCTCAAAGGATTCATTGATGTTTTCAGTTGGTCCTACCAAGATATACATGCCTTAACCCCCAAATAGCAATACATAAAATCTCTTTAAACTAAATTACACTAAGGCAAAAATTAAGGAGAATAAGACCAATGTTGTCCTTAAAAATTAAGGAGAAAGTAATGAAAAAGATAGAAGCTAGTTTTATCAAAGTATCTCATTACCTAGAATGGGTAACAAATATAATACATGTCCCCAAGAAAGACAAAAAAGTAAGGATGTGTGTTGACTATAGGAAATTGAATGAAGTAAGTCCAAAAGATGATTTCCCTCTGCCTCATATTGATGTGTTGGTAGATAACATTGTAGTCAACCTCATATATTCGTTCATGGATGGATACTCAGGATACATCCAAATTCACATGGACGAAGCAGATAAGGAGAAAACAACTTTTATCACTCAATGGGGAACTTATTGCTATAGGATAATGCCATTTGGCCTCAAGAATGCAAGGGATACCTATTAGCCATGGTTGATGCACATAAAGCCACTTAATCAAGCATGCAAGAGGAGGAATTCATATGTGGGCCAAAGTCATAAAATGATGGCTTTTTCCCTTAAGCTCCCAAAGTCATAAAATAGTTATTCTCAACTAGTAAATTTTGAATTTTTTTTTGAAATGGATGAAATTCCCCAATAAAAATACTATTCAGAAAAATACATAGGTATTCAGTGGTCATTACAACTAGGTATGTGGTTAGGGCATATAGAGGTCTCCAACTGTCCGAATAGAGGGAACCATGAACTTAGCTTATGGTAAGTGCGCCCATGAGTACATATCACAAGCAAAGTTTGTGCACACCCTTTTATTTTTGCTCCATTAGTCTTTAGCCATATTCTGTTCTTAGTCCATATGACATAGGTAGCACACTTGGTCATTAGTGTCAAGGTGGGTATGAAATTCCTCTAAATGAACTTTAGTTGAAAGAGCCTGATTTCTAAATTTCTAAATAAATGCTCAAACTAAGGGGGAGGTTTGTTAATGCCATGAATTGGCCATGTTTACTTAGCTTGTCAACTACATGCACTACATGGTATTGCCAAATAAAGGTGGCAGTCCCTCTATGAAATCCATTCATATACTATGCTGAATACCTTGTGGAATAAGTAAGAGTTACAACAATCCTAGTGATCCCATAGTTTCATATTTGCACAGTAAGCATCTATGCTAAATATGTATAAACACTATTATATTCTTCTTTAACTCTTTTTCACTAGGATAGACCCTTTGTTATTGAACATTATCTATAAGTTTAACAGCTAAGTCAGTATAGATGAGTTGACTGCTGTAAATAAATATTGATGGGAGTTGATCCATGTTATTTGCTACTTCCAAGAGTTGATTGTTTTAATTTTTGGTTTTGTATCCTTATGGTATTGTCTTCTATAGTATCAAAGTTGACCAATAATTAGGCAGGCTTTGGATTGAATGGACATTGTTGCTTGGTTTTGCCTTAAACCATAGCATATTGCGCTTAATAATGATGATGACGTGAAGGTATTACTTGGTGTGGAGTGAGCATAAGTTACTGTGTTGTTGATTAAGTCTAGGGCTACTATGAAGTGGCCTATGGTAGTCTAGTTTATTGAAGGTTTGGTATAGGAGATTTGGGATGGCAATGTAAGCAGTTTTGTACTTAAAGATAGGGTTAAATCTTACCTCTATCATCATGGCTGCTGCCTCTAAGGGGGAAACTTTATGTGTTTTGTTGATTATGCAACAATGGATGCTCTGAATATGTTGTAGAAAGAAAGTTTAGTATCTAATTTAAAGAACACATCAATCATAGTATCAAATTGCCTATTCTATTAGTATTAGGCCATTTTATACTTGTATTATACCTCGTCTATCTATACTGTTTATGTGACTAACGTCTTAAGCCCTTAGAACAGTTGGTTTCCACCTGCACTTTTCTTTTTGGTTCACTGTAGATTCATTATGCTTTTGCTTTCACTTTAGCGAAATTTAGTTAGAGGGGTAACGTTATTATACAATATATTTTCCCAATATAGATGATACCATAGTGTACAAAATTTGCTGATATCTTGCGGATTCTACCTTTGTACTATCAAGTGTCAACTTTAGTTGCCAATAGTAACTTTGCAGGTATATTAGGATGATCTAGGGAATTTGAGGTGTTAAATCTTTCTGCAATAGAAATTCTGATAATAACGTTTGATAAAAAAAATTGGTTTATTCCCACAATCTGGACTTTACCTCTAAGAGACCAGGTATAAATTATAATGCTTTGCATGGTATAGGTTGAAATTTCTCTTCTATCTAGGAGAAAGGCTAATTAAACAAATATTACCAGCATCTTCTTTGGTGTTCATGTAATCAGGTACAGCTTCAAATAAAGGATCTCTTCTAGGAGTATGAAAACGGTTTCAGGGATAGATTGTTCATACAAGGTTTCCCTGAATTATTCCTATAGTAAATGAGGTGTTTCAACTTTAATTAAAAAAAAAAGTGGTTGCAGTTTTTTTGACGATTTATTGGTTTATAATAGATCCTTGTTACACTAGGCACTGTACTGACAACTATTGGCTTATTTCAATAAGAAATGGTTTCTAAGATGACCTTAGTTTCTGTTTATGCCTAGGGGTTATTGTAATTACTTAAATTGTAAGAATTAGTAACATTATTTGCTAAGAAGGAAATCCACTAGATCACATACGACTAAGAGAGTTAATGACTCAAGTGGTTATAACTCCAGAACAATAGTATTACTTAAGTAAGTTGTTGGACCGTTACTAGTTAGTGTATTCAGGTCTAAATTTTTGATAAAGTAGCATATGTATTCTTTAGAAGGCTTTAGTAAGCAAAATTCTATTCAATGTTTTGTGGAACTTCAAGGTTAGTAGAAGCAAGGAAAGAGAACCTAGTTAAGGAAGAGTTTTGATCGCCATTGTAAAATTCATGAGTAGGAATTAACTTCAGAACATAGTGAAAGGAATGGTAAGTTTTTTTTTTTCTTTTGGAGAGAGAATAAAATTTGTTGCAACATTACTCTTACTCTTAATATACTGGACTAATTCCATGTAATTCCTTTAGAGATTGTGAAGGAGTTCACAAGATTTTTAATTTTAGGGAGGTCATATAGTAATTTTAGTGGTTATTAATTGTTCGACTGAGGCAGTAGTTTGTTTGCGATACGGAGTATTGGAATATAGTGAAATTGGGATTTTCTAATTCCTGTTGGAAGCATGTCCAGCCAGCGAGGGAATTGTATACCACTAATGCCATAACAAACCCCCTTTTTTTTTTTAATTAAGTTCACTGAGGCCAGCTCCTAGGCATGAATTATGTGGTTCTACTTGTAACAGGAAATGCATGGTTAATAATTCAATGTAGTTGGTGCTGGAAATTCAGGGGCAATTCAGGGGAAACTGATTAATTGATTCCTCTCACTGTTAGAGAGAAATTATGACTGAATTAGAAAATTCTTTATGGATTGCATTACCCTTTTAGAATGGTTAGCATTAATCTATATGATTTATGAAGGAAATCATTTATTGTGAATGAATAATGTTGGTTATTGGACCCTATTTGCAACTAGGATGGTTAAATCACAAAAAAAAAAAAAAAAAGCAAAATTCAAGGAAAACAAAAAAATCTATTAGATTTTAAATTTCATTAAAATTATATAGCCAGGTAGTTCTACATACTATGTTGTCAAGTCTCTCTCTCTAGATGATCAGGAGTTTATTGTTAGTTCAAGTATACTGATTAACCATAGAAAAAATATTTATAAAGCCACATTCCTAAAGAAGGTATTAGGACTGACTAGTTCTTAAAAGAGTCACTCCCCTTGTCATGATCATAAAGAAAGTTTAATTCATTTCTTGATAATTGCAAATTAGGGGGCAAATGATATATTCATTAAGCCGTTTCGAAGGGGAATGAAATCGAAAATTTTACCTTTACAAGGTCCATGTTTTGGTAAGGTAGGGTGAAGGTTGTTTGGATTCTATAGCAAACATTCAATTGTCCTTACTCTCATTAGGATTATTATTGATATACTAGAATAAGGAAAAAGAACTAAATGTTGTTGTATGTGGTGCAGTTGATTTGAAGGAAATGTTAGCAATTTTAACTATTGTTTTTCCAATGCATCATAGATAGGTTTAGCAGCTGTAAGTTCCTTGGAACTATACAAGGTACAGACTTACGGTGGATTGTTTAGGAAAGTAATACATATATATATATATAGATCCATAAGGGGCAAAAGAAAAAAATAAGCTTTTGGTAAACTTCTTAGAAAATTTAAATACCTCTGAAATTTAAGATGATTACTCGAGGAGTTTTGAAACAGTTGGAGGAAGTAAGATTTTCAAAGTGATTAATTTAGGATTTATTCATAAAAGTGAAGATTCAAATCAATATTTGTGACACTTATTTGTTTAATATTTCGAACTCAATGACGAATTCTTTTTGAAGGGGTAGGTATATTGTACTGACCGTCTATAAAGACAATATTTTTCTTTAGAAAAAATGTCAAGTAAAAACAATTTTATGACTAAGACTAATTTTTTTATTTTTTTTTAGATAACCCATTTTTTAACAAAACATGAGTCAATAGGAAAGTCATAGATATTTTGAAGCAAAACGTGTAGGTCATTTATCATCAATCTAATTATTAAATCAGGATTTTAATATATATTATTGTACTTACCTTTGTTAAATTATTTTTTTGTTACACGCGTGATAAACAAGAGAAATGGTTGAAGGTACTAATTTGTAATGTCTTAAAATAATGAATAAGTAAAATATATTGTAAATACTAGTACAAAATTAAGCTTGGTGTTTAAGTTAATTAAAAAAATAAGAAGAATTGATTCAATGTAAATTTATGTGAGGTTATGCAACTATACGTGGCTTCTTTATTATGTTTCCACGTTTAGAGTTTTGCAAAAATCTGATGGAAATAATTTAAAGGTGTCATCATTATTTTAAATTAATTAAAAAGGTTGCAAATTAAAATAGCAATTTAATAAGCCTTCTTGGAGATAAGATCACGTGAGAAAGGGGGTGGTAAGTAAAGGAAGGTAGCAGAAAATTTTCTTTACGTTTCTAGATGTCAACGTGGCCTTTTTAGACAGCATTATGGCTAGATATTTCATATACCCATTAATGGCTTTCCCCTTTAATTTTTCCAGCGTTTAGGAAGCTTTTGTTTTATCCATTAAGCGACTCTCTCTCTCTTTCAATTTGTTTCCTTTTGTCCATTCTTTTCATTCTTGCATGCGTAAAATAGAAACAGTAATAGCATGAAATCCAGCTCCAATCTCTCCTGTGGATCACTGTAGATACGTTCCATGTCTGAAAACATTGTATACCGAGTTTTCAAAAAACTAGTAAGGTGAGTTGTAATATTTATTTCCTCAAGAAATTTTCTTTTGACCTTAGACAAACACTGGATAGGTAGAAATCTATAGAGAAAGAGAAATCTTTGAATTGTAGTTAGTCATAGAATGAGTAAATCCTTGAAATTTCTTGGTTCTAAAGGTGGGGGAAAATTAATTGCTACAAAGGGGAACTTCTAACATTGAAGACAGTTTGGGTTAATGGAGTAGAGGGTATAGGTGAGTGGAACCCTCATTTTTTTTTAAAAACGTTGCTTTTATATTATTGGAGCTTATTTGATATGTGAAAAATTATGTTTCAAGATTTAAGGCGAGAATGCCCTTTTTATTTAATGTGTTATTTTGTAACAACATTTGATGATTTTTTTATGAGGTGCTTGGCATTATCTGTTTTATATTGCTTTTGTATTAGAATGCATAAATACTGGAAATTACTGATCTTTAAAGTTATATGGGAATTAGACATTATTGTCTTTATTATTTTTCAATACCGTTATTGCATTTCAGTTGGTATTGTAAAATATTGTGAGCTTTGGGTTTATGAAATTGTTTTGGTGGATCTTTTTGCTACTTCCATAGAGAAATTTTAGGTGCACCTAGTTTATGTGATAGTTCATGGACCATAGTCTAAAATAACATTATCCGTGAGATTATTCCGGATTTGCACATTTGTTATCCGATTTCTGTATTTGACAGGAAGTTGCTGCAATGTAATATCTGTATCTATATCTGTTAGAGTTTCTCTTGTGAAGAAGGATCCATTATGTTAAGCTTACCCTTATATATGTGAATATAGTTTTATGCTAAAGAGATTTTATGCTATTAAAGAGTGATTTGATTTATTCTAGAGACTATACCTTGTTATTTGGCTTAGCAGTACTATGGTTTTTGAACAAGTTTGAGATTCTATTCATTTAAATTAAAATCTACTCATTCTCAAGACTGTATATATATATATTCTAAATGTTGCTAATAAACTAGTACTTTGTGGGGTTATTCCTACTCACTTGATCTGTGGACTCATCCCTTCCTTTATTTTTCTCCAATTAAATTTGCAGGTATTCATGGAAGGCAAATGGAGCAACAGCTAGAGTTTTGGACAGTTGGAATAGATGGTACATAATCTTGTAAAAAGATTTGCATGTTGTCTCGTATATTATCTTTGTTTATGTATATGTACATTTGGAGGCTTGTAAGATGCCATTTTATTGGTAGTTTCCTATACTGGTTACGTGCTCAAAATTAGAGCATGACAAAAAATTAATAATATTATCCAACTATCCTATTATTCCTTGAAATTTGAAAATATTTATTCTACTTTTATACTTTTTTATAAGATAATTTTATCAGATAAAGATACCATAAGAATCCAAAGACATATATAATAATATAGATATACACTATAATACTACTACCCAAGTGGTTTTAGATTAAAATAAAACAACGAGCTATGTACATGTGCTAGTGAGAAGTGAGTACGCTTAAGGGCTGGTGAAAAAGGATTATAGTTACCTTCTTATCCTAAGCTGAGATACGATTGTTTGGCAAGTGTAGTTTATTATCCTATCCCAGGTATCTAGGTTAGCGTAAGCTGGATAGGAACCTAAGCTTTAGTTTCTAGAATGCTATACTTAGATCATTCAAGGATAGACTAAAACACTTTCAAACAACCAGTAGTCTACAACGCCAGTGCAACAGAAGTAAGCAATAATAATTTTATTTTCTTTTGTGAAAAAGGAAAAATGAAAAAATAAAAGACATAAATTGGTTTCTAATTATGGGTAAATATGAAAAGATGAAAATAAAGAGGATATTGGAAATAAAATAAAATAGCATATAAATTTTTTAACTATTACAAGGAAGGTTATTATTATTATTTTGAAAATTTGAGCAGAATAACTAGAAAATAATTTATACGCCATTTGTTCTTTTCCTTATCTGCTTTTTATCTTTAATTAATATGGTATCTCATTATTTATATTCTTTGAAAAATAATTAATTTGTAAATTTTAATATACCTGATTTTCTTATATTTTTATTAATATTGTATATATGAGATTTATTAATTAACAATGGACCAAATATTATCAACAGGGATATTCGGTCGCAATTCCGTTGCTAAATCCTTATTAATTAAAGAATGTTAGTGGACTATGATCCATTCTTAGTAATTAAGGATGAAATTTCCGTTGTTAAAATCATTATTAATCCATATCATTTCTATAATTCCCTCATTATTCATCATTTCTATAAAATTCCCTCATTAATTCCTAACTTAACATTCATTATACCACAGCTAAACCCTAGATAATCTTTTGTTGATATCCGATGCTAATCTCGTAATCCATGGCTAAATTGCTGAGAAATACAAATATTTCTTGTTTGTAATCCCTAGTTTTTTTTACAATTTCTTGATGACAGGCATTATACATTGAGAACTCAACACAATGAAAAGAGATCTAACCTCAAAAGTACAATAAAAAAATATTAAAGCCAATCGACACAATTGATCATAACCTCAAACTTGAATTACAAAGTTACAACCTAACTAGAGTATATATAATGAAAAAAAAAAACAAAAAAAGAAAAGTAAAGCCAAATAGGATTGAGTCAATTGATAAAATTGAACTCTATCGATTAAAAGGCGTACGTTCAGTTCAAGTTTTATTGATGATCTCTTGTTGATAGGCATCTGCTAATTAATTGTGGTGCGACTTGCTTTTGAGTTAGAACAAGCTATCTTCCCCCTAATTTTTTTTACCTAAAAAAGAAAAAGTAAAAAAAAAATAGCAGGTGACAACTGCTGATCTGCATCGTCCTCCTAGAATGTTGCCTTCAAAAGAATTATAATAATTTGGATGACTAAATTATTACTTTGGTCTGCAAATAATTTTTAAATTTTTAATATGATCATTTAATGAATTTTTTTTTTTAAATTTGATCCTCCAATGTATATATATTTTTTCTTTAAAAAAGTCCTTTTGAGGACGAAAGTAAAAAAAAAAAAAAAAAATCATGTTCAAAAGAGCATTTTTTAAGACAAAAATACACGTTAGAGAACTAAATAAAAAAAATCTAAGTAACAAAGCACTAATTTACTCTAATAGAATCATCCAAAGAGTCTAGTACATATCTAGATACATGTCCACAATGATTCCAGGTGTTATCTAAGACCCTAAAAAAACAAGCACACAGTATTTAAACAGTCATAAATCCACTGTTTTATCGAACCAAAACCACTCTGCTAGCTGTTTCAGAACTACACTCCTAACTATATAAAGCCCTATGAGGTTGTGGGTTTGAGACATAACCAATGATCTCTCACTCTCTCATTCAGTTCTTTAATCATAGTTTTCAGGCATGGCACTAGTAAATATTTTAGGCATAGAGCCCGAGGTGGTTGATAAATAAGAAGAAGAAGAAGATAGTGATGCTGCTATTCATCATAAGCTAATTGATCTCAATCTCAACTACGGACGCAGTTCGGATTCAATCTACCATTGGTATCTTCTTCATTTATTTTAGATCTTGCATTGAACTTGAATATCTAGGATGTCCTTTATCTAAATCTACACCCAATTTAACCAAATTTCCTTGTTTTGATTCTTGTGCATCTTAATTCTCTATTTATCATTGTTGTACTTGTGAGGGAAATTAGCGAAGGCTGGATTCCCTTGCTAATCCCTTTATTTTTAATTTCAAATAATGGTGTTTTATATATAATTCTGGTGTTATTATTTTCAGATTCTATTTAAAAGATCTGCAAGCCTATGCAATTGATGATTAAAAGGCAGATAAGAGGTAAACAAAAATAAAAAGTTCAATTCCTGCCATCAATAATCTCCCTCGGTACGAGCTCGGTAAATACCACTGTAAACCCTTACTGATGCTTGTGCTTGGCATGCCATGACCTTGGTAGGGTAGCCCCCCTCCCCCTAAACTTTTATATTAACAAAAAAAAAATTTGTTTTTATCCTTCCCTTTGAATCTTATGAATGTTTGCTCCATTTATTTAGATAGCCTCTAATTTATGTTCTAATCCACAATATATATGCAGTGTGATTATGCTTCTCCTGCACTACTAGAGATGGTTCCCATAAATGGAAGAGGAAGGTTCAGTTTTCAGCACTGTGTAGAGTACTTTCTTTCAATATCAGCAGATGAGTAGAATAGTTCTCAAGTGCCTAATCAGCAGCGCCAAAAATCATCTCTAGTGTAGTACAAAAGCATGTAGCAAATGGATGGATCTAAAAGGCATAGTTAGACAATATTCTTTTTTATAATAATATTTTTATAGTGTTGCATCATAGAAATAATGATAGAATAAAGAAAATTTTTTTGTTTGATAATGAAATCGTATCAATTTTTATTTTGAGGGAATATGAAAATCATAGTGAAATTTTCATTTCTCTAAAAGAAAGAAAATTAAATTTTCGGGTCTATGAAGGTGAAGTTTTCTGGTCCCCACGTTCTATTAAAAAATTAATAACCTTAAGAGAGAAAAACACAAAATATATGAATTAACAAATCAAATGATAAGTAAGACTCACTAATTAAATAATAGGCTCATGCATTATGTCTTCAATCTCATAATATAACAATATCATGTTAGAAACTGACTACACGAGAAGATCCAAATCCTATTTTTCTTAAGTTATAAACAAACAGTTACTAAGTGGATGAACCATTTTAACAATGTAAATTATTAAGCTAAGATTTCACAATTTCTTTTCAACTCAATGTTCACAATGCTTAGCGCTTTTAGTATGTCATCAATATATTTTTGTTCTAGATAAACCAAATTAACTTTCATCAAAGAAGGATTATATGAATCAGTGCAGTGGGGGCATTATGTGTAAATAGGAATATATATATATATATATATATATATATATATCCATTGAGACATATGCATTTGATCAAAACAATAAGGAAAGACTCTCTTCTGGGCTAATTACTTGCTACTCACTCAGTCAGTGTTGCCTACGTACTTGAAGAAGATATTTATGTAAGTAAAATTGATATCTTGTATGAATTTAGAACTTTGTTTATAAAATTAGTTCATGTGTGCATCTGTCTTTGACATGTCACTGATTCAAGATGATCTAGACAAGTAAGGTCTTCCTCTCCAGTTTCAGATAAAAAGGTGGCTGTCAATGGGGCAAGCCAAAGATCAGATATCAATAATCTGTCTTATTAGGTTAGGAGTGGAGAGAAGACCTAGTCTTTTATAGAAATAAAATAAACTTGTTGGTATTTTTTAATAATAGATTATTTGTGAGTAAAAAAAATTAAAAGATGATGTTGAATTCTTCAAATCTATTGAGAGAGGATTACATGAAATCTTTTTCTTTGTTGAGATTTATTCTTTAATTCTCTCTTAAGTTAATTTCCATTTTTGTTATAATTTAGGAGGCACATGTGAGATCTTTTGTTAGTGGACCAAGTCACCAATGTTCTGTTTTTGGCTTTTAAAACTCCATAAATAGGTGGCTGGGGTGGGACTATAAAAGAAGAAGAAGATTTCATTTTTTCATTAATTTATGTGTTGTGAAAAGAAGAGAGTGTTTTGAGATATTGAGATTTTCCAGATAAAAGAGAAGTGTTATTTTTTGAGGATATTTGAGCTCAATAACATGTGCAGAGTTTATTCGAGCTACAAGAAGATCAGTTGGACTATTGTATCTTGGAGGAGACAAGTCAAGAGAAAGTCTGCTGCACCTGTTCAATCGAAACCTTACACACTGCAGAGGGCCTTAAAGAGAGCGACATTTTCGTTTCTCAGTCCAAGCTGGTTTTGTTTGTATTTTTTATTTTGTTGTAATTATTTATTTTTATTATAGTATGTTTCACTAACAATTTCAAGGAGATTCAAAATATGGAACTTACAAACAAAAAATCCACAGAAAACGTTGGAGATCTCAACAAGCCTTTTCACTTCAAAGGAGCGCATTTCAAGAGATGGAAGTGCAAGGTGCTCTTATATCTAAGCCTTTTCAACGTCTCCTATGTTCTCACTGCGAAGAATCCAAACAAGATCACTACTGAGAACATGATAGAAGCACAAGTCAAAGCTCATGAAAAAAGATTGAGAAATATACAAGAGATGAGTATAATTGTCGATGTTACCTTTTAAATTGTCTTGTTGATCAATTTTATGATTTCTACAATACCACTTACTGCTCTGCAAAGAAGATTTGGAAAGCTTTATAGAATAAATATGATACGAAAGAAGCTTGAGCAAAGAAGTATGTGACAAGTCATTTCTTTCAATATCAAATGGTAGTTGGAAAGTTCGTCACAAAACAAGCGCAAGATTTTCAAATGGTTATAGCAAAAGTTCAATCCGAAGGCATGAAAATTGGAGACAATCTAATTGTCTGTGGCATCATTGACAAGCTACCACCTTCTTGGAGGGAGTTTCAAAAGTCGATGTTCCACAAACAAAAGGAGATGTCCTTGGAGACTTTAATTATGTGTATTCGAGTAGAAGAGGAAGCTAGAGACCAGGATGCGTTGATAGTTCAAAATGGAAATGAGCCTTCCATGACAAAGGTACATTTAATTTCTGAAAATGGTGTCTTGCCCAAAGGTCAGGTTTCAAAAGATAGTCATTTGAAGCCGCAAAGAAAAAATTTTAAAAAATTTGGTAGACCTCACAAAAAAGGTTTTTCCAACCAAAAGGACAAGAACCAAGGACCCTCTTCACAAAATCAAACTTGTTTTGTCTGTGGCAAAAGTGGGAACTTTGCTTGTATTTGCAAATTTTGAAAGTGAGGAAATAATCCTCAGGTGAACCTAACCGAGGAGCCTTTTGTAGCAATGATTACAAACATTAACATGGTTCAGTTTGTTGAAGGGTGGTGGGCAGATTCTGGTGTTAATAGGCACGTCTGGTATGATAAAAATTGGTTCAAAAAGTATACTCCTTTTGAAGAAGAGAAATCTATAATGCTTGGTGATTCAAGCAAAACCAAGGTGCTTGGGAGTGGTGAGGTCAAGTTAAAATTCACCTCTGGATCTATATTGATGCTCAAAGATGTGCTCTATACACCGTCTATGAGGAAGAATTTAATGTCAAGCTTTCTACTCAATAAACTGGCTTCAAGCAAACTATGGAATCTGATTAATATGTTATTACTAAAAATGGAGTTTTTGTGGGCAAGGGCTTTGTTTGTGATGGAATGTTTAAATTGAACATTAATAATAAAGTATTGAATGTTTCTATTTATATGCTTTCTGCTTTAAAATTTTGGCATGCACATTTATGTCATATTAATAGTAGATATGTTGCAATCATGAGTAGTTTAGGATTAATTCCTAAATTAAAAAATGATTTTAAAAATTGTGAAATTTGTAATAAAGTAAAAATTACAAAAAGGCCTCATAAAAATGTTGAGAAAAACACCAAATTGTTAGATTTAATTCACACTGATCTTTGTGATTTTGAAGCAACTTTAACTCGTGGAGGAAATAGATATTTTATCACTTTTATCTATGATTTTTCAAAATATACATATGTTTATTTATTAAAAAATAAAAGTGATGCTTTTGAAAAATTTAAAGAATTCCTCCATGAAGTTGAAAATCAATTTGGTAGAAAGATTAAAAAGATTTAGAAGTGATAGAGGATGAGATTGTGATTCAAATGAGTTTAATTGTTTTATTTAGTCATTGGGAATTATCCATGAAACTACTGCATCATACTCACTTGCTTCTAACGGTGTGGTTGAAAGGAAAAATAAAACATTGATTGAATTGATGAATGCCATACTTATTGATTCATGTACTCCCTCAAGTTTTTGGGGTGAAGCAATATTAACTGTTTGTCATGTTTTCAATAGGGTGCCTTATAAAAATTCAAAAACTACACCTTTTGAATTATGGAGAGGGTATAAGCCAAGTTTAGAATATTTTAAAGATTGGGGTTGTTTGGCATTTGTAAGACTAACAAATCCTAAAAGGCCCAAATTGGGTGTTAGAACTACTACTTGTGTCTTTCTTGGATATGCAAAAATTAGCATAGCATATAGATTTTTTGATACTGAGAATAAAGTGATTTTTGAATTAGGCGATGCAATTTTCCATGAAGAAAAATTTCCTTTTAAATCCAAAAATAGTGGAAGTCAAGAATTTAGACAAAATAATTTTTCTGAAGCTAGTTCTACTACTCTAGAAAAAAAAAATTTGAATTAAGGATGAGTAAGAGAACTAGAATTGAAAAAGACTTTGGTCCCGACTATTATATTTATAATATTGAGGAAAACCCAAATACTCTAAAAGAAGCTTTAGCATCATCTGATTCTGTGTTTTGGAAAGAATATGTGAATGATGAGATGGATTCACTAATTTCTAATAGAAGTTGGAAATTAGTTGAGTTACCACCGGGTTTCAGGACCATAGGGTGTAAATGGGTCCTTAGAAAAAAATTTAGACTAGATGGAACTGTTGAAAAATTCAAGGCTAGGCTTGTCGCAAAAGGTTTTAAACAAAAAGTTGACCTTGATTTTTTTGACACCTTTTCTCCAGTTACAAGAATAACATCCATTAGATTATTGATTGCCATTGTAGCAATATATAATTTAAAAATTCATCAAATGATGTTAAAATAACATTTTTGAATGGGGACCTAGATGAAGAAATTTATATGGATAAACCCGAAGGCTTTGTAGAGCCTGGCCAAGAAAGAAAAGTGTGTAAGTTGACAAAATCCCTATATCGCTTAAAACAGGCACCTAAAAAGTGGCATGAAAAATTTGACTCTTGCATGATTAAGAATGGATATAAGTCAAATGAAAGTGATAAATGTATTTATCATAAATCTTGGGAAATTTTTCATGTTATTGTTAACCTATATGTTGATGATTTATTGATATTTGGTTCTAATTTACATGTCATATAAAACAAAAAGCATGCTTAGTAATCATTTTGATATGAAAGATCTTGGTGAGGCTAATTTTATTTTGGGAATGAAAATTACCAATACATGTGGTGATATTTTTCTAGATCAATCGCAATACGTAGAAAAACTGTTAAAGAAATATAATTATGTTAGATGCAAGCATGTTGCTACTTCTTTTGATCATAGTGTTCATTTATTTTCTATTGAAAATGATAATGATGTGATTAATCAAAAGGAATATGCTAGCATGATTGGTAGTTTGCATTATGCGGCTGATTGTTCTAGACCTGACATTGCTTATGCAATAAAAGTACTTAGTAGATTTACTACCAAGCCTAGAAGAAACCATTGGTTTGCAATGGATCGAATAATGAAATATTTATCTAGTACAAAATATTATGGCTTGTTTTATAAAAAAATATCCTGCTGTACTCAAATGCTTCAGTGATGCCAATTGGAATATCGTGTCAGGCGATTCTCTTTCAACTACTGGTTATATTTTTACCTTGGGTGGTGGTGCTGTATGTTGGAAGTCTAAAAAACAAACTATTATTGCTAACTCAACTATGGAAGTTGAGCTTATAGCTTTGGCTTCAGCAAGTGAGGAAGCAAATTGGTTGAGAGATTTACTACATAAGATTCCATGGTGGGAAAAACCAGTTCCACCCATATTAATTCATTGTGATAGCATTGCTACTATTGGTAGAGTAGAAAACCGTTATTATAACAGTATATCCATAAGAAGAAAACACAGTATTGTGAGATCTTATTTGAGTAGTGGTGTCATTAACGTGGATTATGTTAAATCTAGTGATAATATAACAGATCCACTAACCAAGGCCTTGACAAGAGAAAAGGTATGGAATACATCAAGGGGAATGAGATTAAAGTCTATACAGTCATAAACCACATATGAGGATACCCAACCCAGAGATAAGAGATCCTAAGAACTGGGTTCATTGGGAAGACCAAATCATTTAGTGGTCACAAGAAATGCACTATTTATTTTGTTTAAGAGTTTTCTTCATTCCTACCATGTAAGTGAATTAATCCTGTAATGTTGAAGGATGAGTTTTTGGAAGAAACTCTTAATGAAATTCTGTAGCTCTTATGAGTAGGGTGTAGAATTATAGGAGCACCCTTGACATATTTCACCTATGTGAGTGTGGGAGTGGGGCCACTCTCTATGAGAATTGGACTTATTCTCAAATACACTCATGAAACCGGGAAAAGCACAAGGACATAATGTGCTAGCTAATAAAGCTCATGTCAATGCCTGGATTGTTATGTGTGAATGGTTAATTTTTTATTTACCTTTAAAAGTTATAGTTCAAGTCTAAGAGTACTATTAACTTTGGAGTAAAACTTATTGTTTCACTAAGTGAGGGTTCAATGCAAGCATACCTTCTTGATGCATAATGATCCTTCTTTGTCTAGAAGTATCTCTTTTTTGTTTATTAAAAAATAGTGGGGGAATGTTGGTATTTTTTAATAATAGATTATTTGTGAGTAAAAAAATTAAAAGATGACGTTAAATTCTTCAAATATATTGAAGGAGGATTACATGAAATCTTTTTCTTCCGTTGAGATTTATTCTTTAATTCTCTCTTAAATTCATTTCCGTTTTTTCTATAATTTAGGAGGCACATGTGAGATCTTTTATGGCTTTTAAAACTCCATAAATAGGTGGTTAGGGTGGGACTATAAGAGGAGAAGAAATTTTCATTTTTTCATTAATATATGTGTAGTGAAAAGAAGAGAGTGTCTTGAGATATTGAGAATTTCCAGATAAAAGAGAGGTGTTACTTTTTGAGGAGCTTTGAGCTCAATAACCTATGCAGAGTTTATTCAAGCTATACGATGATTAGTTGGACTGTTGTATCCTGGAGAAGACAAGTCAAAAGAAAGTTTGCTGCACCGGTTCAATTGAAACCTTACACACCGTAGAGGGCTTGAATCTCCTTAAAGATAGTGACATTTTCGTGCCTCTGTCTAAGCTGGTTTCATTTGTATTTTTTATTTCATTGTAACTATTTATTTTTATTACGGTATGTTTCACTAACAATCTTAATAGGCCCTCTCATTACAGCCTATATGATTGGGCCTATATTAAGTAGCTAAACACATCAATACAACCAAGGCATATAAAATCTAAAACAACAATGATCACAACATGAACTTTAACCATCTCCCAATGGATCCATAATCAGCCAGTTATATAAAACCATAAAACCTTCAATTAGTATCAACCCACAATAGAAAAATTCTAACAATCTCCCACTTAGGCTACAATAATTGCATAATATAATTTATAAAACTTTTTATTTTACAAACAACTCTCTGGCTGAAACAAAGTTTTACAATGTAGCTACAATTTTAAAAAACTATCAATCCAAGGGACAATACCTCCTAGATGACCTAGTATTATGGAACTTAAAATGCCAAATATTGGCGGTAGTTACACCCTTAATTGATGCAAAACCTTCCATAGTCACCAACATTATAAATCTCATAAATCAAGGCATGTGATATGATAGTGTAGCATGAAAATAGTACTAACATGTGATCTCACCGTGCTGTATTTTATGTTGGTTCACCATGATTTCTCTCATCAACATGCTTCACATGAGCCAAATAGAGAAATTCATTCCTAACAGTAACATATGCTAGTATATTATCCCAAAATCCCTAATTGGTGTCAATAATGAGATAATCAATCAAAATTTGCTAAGACTGATACTGAGTCCTGGCTTCACCATGGTCTTGCAACCATCACAAAGATACACTACCAACAAAATTTTATATACAACGATAAGTGTATCAATTGTTAAGGTAGATATACATAATAAAATATGGGTGTGTAAATAAATGTAGATTAATGCATATAAGCATAAATTCAACCATGTAATAGTAGGGTCGATAATGTTAGAGTAATGAAACAATACAAAACTCTTGCTAACCAAGTACATCAAAAGAACTCAAAACACCAATATTTTTTACATGTATCTTAAAAACTATGGAATCCCCTTGGTTAATGTATTAGCTAGCATTGAATTTGTACCAATGTGCTCAACAATAATTCCCACATTCTTCACATGATCTCTAACAGTCAAGTACTTTAACTCTATATGTTTCGATCCACTAGAAGTCTTGAAATTTTTTTTAATTGTATTTATTACAACCCCAAGACTACCCCAGTTACATAAGCAAGCCCAAGCATCACAACCCAGTCCAACACACTACCTATTGTTTATTTGTCACAATAGTGGACGTTTCCAAAGCTTGAACCCACGACCATTCCTTTAAGGAGTATTTTTGTTCAACTTTGGTAGCTAACTCTTTTATAGGAGAACTGGTTTGTTTAACACTCTTCCATGATATGGCACCACCTACCAACATGAAAATATAATCCGAAGTTAATTTCAAATCATCAGAACATCCAATAAAATCTGAATCCATGTATCCAACCACTTCTAGGTTATCAACCTTCCTGTATACAAGCATGTATTCTTTTTGTCTTCTGTAGGTAGATTATCACTTTCATAGCAGCAACCCAATGGTTACTCCCAGGATTTGATAAATATCACCCAAGAATACTTGGAGGAAAAACTAAATCAGGCCTAGTGCAAGCTTGTGCATACATTAAACTCCCTATAGCACTCGCATAAGGAATATTCTTCATTGATTATTTCTCAATCTCATACCGAGGGCACTAGCTATTATTAAACTACAATATTTCATACTAAATATTTCTATAACTCTATCAACATAAGATCTTTTTGACAATCCTAGCAGGTTTCAAGTTCTATCTCTAATGACTTAAATCCCCAATACAAAAGACACTTCACCAACATTTTCATATCAAAGTTTCTAGACAACGTTTGTTTCTTATAAAACAGTAAAGCCAAATCATTGGCAATAAGTAAAATATCATCAACATAAAGAACTAGAAAAATAAATTTGCTTCCACTAACCTTTAGATATATTCACTGATTATTTTTGTTCTCAATGAAGTCTAGAGAAGTTACAACTTCATCAAACTTAAGGTACCACTGGCCAAAGGCCTATCTCAAACCGTAGATTGATCTTTTTAATTTATACACTAAGTGCTCACTTCCACTTTCATCAAAACCCCCAGGTTGTTTCATGTAAACCATCTTGTTCAAATTACCATTCAGAAAAGTGGTTTTAAGATCTATATGATGTGGTTTTAAATCAAAATTAGCCACTAAGGCCATAATGATTCTAAAGGAATCCTTAAAAGAGACTAAGTAAAACCCTTTGCTACAATCTAGCTTTAAAACACTCATATCTTCCTTTGGAATCTTTCTTGGTTTTAAATACTCATTTATAACGAATGGCCTTCACCCCATTAGGCTCCTCAATAAGATCCCAGATTCAATTATTTGCCATAGAACACATCTCATGTTTCACTACATCATATCATAACTTAGAGTTAGTACTATATATTTCTTGTAAAAACTTACTATCTATTTCTTGTAAAAATGTTTCAGGGTCTTCTTCTATACTAATGCCATAGTCAAATTCTTGCAAGTACACAACATAATGATAAGCTTACCAATGTAAGACAAATCAAATGTAAATACGAATTAACATGTCATTAAAATCTACTTGTGGGCAAAGATTTTAACACAAAGTTAACTAACTAGCTTTATAATGTAACCTAGTAAATTATGAACATTTCTTAATACTTGTGGGCTAATTAAGAAATGAATATAATTTTTATTCTATCCTAATTAAACATGAAAAACATAATAATTTTTCTGTAGAAAAATACCATATTAACACATTTAATACTTTACATATGCAATTGTCATAATTAAAGATGTTGTGGCTACTCTTTAACAATCAAATGCATACTGATCACATGACATCAATGGTGTGCATAAATCAAGACATAAATATTAATAAAAGCATAACATGAATTAAAATAGTTAATTTATCATGCTAATAATGCCTTAATTTAATAAAAATTATACTTAATTTTGAACTAAGTAAACTTCTTCATGACTAAACAAATAGTCTAGCCCATTGTTCAAAATAAGACCATAATAACTTAAAATAGGTCTCCAACAATAGGTTTCAACAAATAAGATTATATTTATCATTAAAATTTCAAAATTTATAGTCTATTTAATCAAAGGAATTATATAAATTTGCAACTTATGCATATGCAAATAATACAAGAATAAATTCCTTTATGAACTTAAACAACTATTTCAAACTAACAATTATAAAATAAGCACATTATAATTATTTAAAGGTGTAATGAGCCCATTCATAACATGCAACCATTGAGTTTAACATAGTTTAGAGAAAATTGGCCCAACAATAACAAAGTCCAAAATGACTAAAATAAAATTGAGTCAGCACTGTAACACAAACATAAACCCAAAGATTCAATAAACAATAGGCCCAATGTCCTAGAACATAAAACTTAGTTGATGTTAAAAAAATTTTGGGCCACATTATATTAACATTAGAAGCCCATAATATCATAAAATAATTTAAAATTTTGGGCTAACTTTTAAATCATTTGAATAAGATTTTATAAATCTTCAATGTGAGTTACTAAAACAAAATTGGCCCATTATCATGATGTCCAAACTCTAATAGCCCAAAACCTTAAAGACCATAACCAGAAACTAACTACATAAATAAATGGTTTAAAATAATCTCTTGGGCCAACATATTAAAACATAAGGCTATAAACAAAAAACAAGCAATTGCATTGGTTAAAATACCATACACACCTCAAAGCAAGGTATATAGGCTTTGCAATCAATAATAGAAGATGCTCAAGACTTTATTCACTAGCAAGGACAAAATAAAGCTCTCAATCAATTTACAATCAATATTAATGCTAGTTCATTTTAAGACTTCAAATTAAAATCAAAATGGCAAAACCAATTTTCCCAACAATTACTAACGAGCAAGCATTAAAACATATTTGATTTGGCAATCAAGCCTTGTCTAGGTCAGTCATTCCTTATGCAAATTCTCTGCCTTTCTTCAATCTTTTAAAATTTGAATCATTTAACTCCTCAACAATAACAATATTATTGTTTAAACTAGAAAGAAATTAATTCTGAAAATCATCCCCTTTGGGAAGATAAATTTTCAAACTTAACTTCTTCTCAATAATTCCTCAACAATAGCGGTATTATTGTTCAAATCAAAAATTAATTTTAAAAATATCCCCTTTGGGCAGATAAATTTCAAAGTTAACTTACTTCCTAATAATTCCTCAACAATAGTAGTATTATTGTTCAAACCAAAAGCGATTGTACCATAAAGAAATATTACAAGCCATAAACCAGAGTCCCAAAACATATTACCACATCTCCCCTTTGGGTAGAGTATGTAGAATATGTAAGGTATTCCTAGATGCATGAAGCCAATTGGAACTAAATTAATTCTGAAAATCATCCCCTTTGGGCAGATAGATTTTTAAAATTAACTTACTTCCTAAACCAAAAATACTCCCATGCCATTCCTAAATTAAAACACACAATAATCCCCTTTGGACAGATGATTGTATGTAATAACCAGGAACTATCCCAAAAAATAAATCCTACAAATTTAATATGAATAAAACCACTTTGGTGAGAATATATTCATACAAACTTATAGAATTCAAATTCAGGACCTTAAGTGCCCAAATAACCAGTACGCAAATTAGCTTGCTCATAAATAAAACTCCCAAAATGAAGTACTACACACCGAGTACCTCTACTGGTATATATTAATTGGAATAATTTCAAAAAAATTACAATCTCAATTATGGCCTTTTAAAAAAAAAATGCTTGCAGTAGCGAAAAAATAAGAAAACTTGTACCACAGTAACCATCACAAAAGGAGAAACAACTTTTGGGAAAAATTGGAGTAGCGTGTGAGCCACACACTCATGCCTTTTTTGTTGGAGGTAACCGTGGAGTGATTACACCACCATATGGACCAGCAACTTGGCCAAACACCTATGGGGCATAGTTTCATCGCATTTTAACACAAGGGTCCCCACACCTCAAACAAATGCATCAATTGCTTATTTTTGGAAAAAATGTTTTGGCTGTCCAGACTAGTCTCAGTAGTTAGGGCGTAAAGTTTACTCTAGAGGTCCAAATAACATGGTATTTGTGGATATAGAAAGATAATTCAAATTTTCACAATTTCGTAGTTCACGCCGAAATGCAAATTCGGATGTTATGGATGTCAAAATTGAGTTGGATGTTAAGACTGTACAAGGAAACTATTTCCTTCACAAGCTTTGGTAATTTGGGCATAAAATCCGCTATACAAATAAGATTGATGCGATTCTTGATGCTATGGAAAGATATGAGTAGAGTTACAATTATTATGTTGACTACTTTTCCTAATTTGACTAGGATCAGGGCATAACTTGGGTCTCAACTAGCTGGTCAACAAAAAGTTTTGGCTCTTTGTGGCATAAGAAAATGCAGACTCATCAAGTCTTGCAACCCTAGTGGCAAAAAGAGAAGGGAAACCATTGACCCTACTCTATGCAAGCTCGAAACTGAGCTCCCAGCAGTGTCTTTTCAAGTGTTTTTCAAAGTGATTTCAACTACAAATGAATTCAAACTACAAATTTGCGTTAAACCTGTTGAAAAAACTACCACTGAAATAAGGTAGTTAAGGTTCTAAAATAATTCTTCTTTTTTTGTGTGCAATTATAGCCAAATATCCATTACAAGAGTACAATCAAAACAATATTACAAATCAATTGAATAAAAACATCCAGCAATTCTTCAAAATTTTCACAAAATACAATCCAAAAAACATCTATTTCGAAATACCCAAAATTCCTCTTTTCCTCTTTTTTTTTGCCTTGAATATTCCAAAAATAAATAATTCACAATAATATTCAACAAAAAAAATCAAGACAAGAAAAATGAGTCTCAATAATTCAGATATGAACACATAATTAATTTAACATAATTGGGATCCTAAATCCATACATGAAGGCTCTAATATCACATGTAAACAATTGATATGTTGTATAAATTTATAACATCGTTTATAGAATTAGTTAATGAATATACCTATTTTCAACATGTTCATTGATTTAGGACGATTTAGACAGGCAAGGTCTTCTTCACCAGCTCCAGATAAAAAGGCGGCCGTCAATGGGGCAAGCCAAATATCATATATAAATAAACTCTATTATTAGTTTAGGAATAGAGAGGGGACATAACCTTTTATAGAAATAAAATAACCGAGATAGGCCCTCCATACATGTCTATAGAATTGGGCTTACACTAAGTCGTCAAACACATCAATACAATCAAGACATATAAAGTTTAAAACAATAGTGATCATAACATGGACTTTAACCATCTCCAAATGGATTCATAATCAGATAGTTTTATAAAACTATAAAACTTTCAATTAGTGGCAGCCCACAGTAGAAAAATCCTACTAATAGTTTGTCCAAACAATTGACAAAGCTTGGAATGTATTTGATATTAGCAATGGCAGCCTTTGCTAATTGTGCAGAAAATCCGTTATGATCTAAAAATTTTTATAGATAACTGAGAAATAGAACCAGAATTCTAAAACTGAGAGCAAAGCTTAAAATAAAGAGAGAAAGAGATAATTAAAAAGCCCGAATACAATATTTATCCTAATTTTGCCCATTGAACAGCCTATGTCTGTCTCATCTAGTATTTTTCTTTTACTTGAATAGGTGTACAATATTCGCTATTTCGGTGTGATTCTACTTTGATCTTAACATTTGGAAAGGCTTAATATTTATTATTAAATACACATTGAGATTTTACCTTGATAATTCATTACTTTAAATATAAATGAAAAATGAGAATCTTTATAAGATGCATCTAAGACAAGTAATTCAACCTATCATGCACGCTAGACATTCTTTTACAAGCCGCTTTCTAGTCCTTCATGTTATTAACTTCAAGTCATGCATTGTTGAAGTAAATTAAGTAGGTGAAGAGAAGGGAAGTAATGAAAAGTGAGGATTACAATTGACATATATAGTAGTCAATTTGCACTCCTCCTCAATTAATATCTTTTATTTTTACTGTAACCAAGCACACCCATACTTTTCCAATAGGAACTTCACACTGTATTCAATGATAAATAATCGTTCGAATGTTAAAATGATGAACAATTTTATTATTAAAAGTCCATCTCACTTACATCTTAAATAATTTTATAGTGTTTTGAGAGCATTGCTGGAATTAAAATGACATTTAAAAACTGAAATTATCAATTTAATCTAAGCAACAGACTTTTAAATAATATTTTTAAAATAAATTAATAAATTTTTAAAAGTTATAAATTTTGAGAAAATTATTTATTAGTGTTTAATGCACCAAATTTTTGCAGTGTCTCATGGGTATTAAATTCTTATATGGTGTCAAATGCTAGTTATTTTTTTTTATAAAACATATTCAGTTATAAAAAATAATTATTTTATTATAATTATAAAAAAATTATTTTTTTATAACAAATGTTTACGCATCTTTTAACTTCCAAACATAATATTGCAAACCTCATTGCTGATCTCATGTATAGGTCAATTTTTTTTGTTGATAAATTTAATTTATTACTTTTGGATAGACTTAATTATTAAATTATTATATCAAATGAATGACGAAGAGTATTAGTAATTTGTAGAAAATTTTTAAGTTCCTTTTGGTTTTACAATAAAAAAATTTATGAATAAGTTAATGCGTTAATTGAGATTAATTCTTGTTTGACAATTTTAAAAGTACACAGTACACCTCTCACATTAGCCTAACATAAACTTTTTTGGGCGCTATATCCCAATGTTTAGTTAAATCCCAAGAAGTTACTATAATGGTTAAAAAAATGTGCTTAAATTTCAAGGAGTTGACATAATGATTAAAAAAATATTCTTCTTATATTCGAATTCAAACTTTGAGCCGGCTATTAAAAGAATATATTCTCCTAAGAGAATATATTTTTCTAAATGCACTAGACTAACATGAAGGTGCACCCTTAAAATTGTCCAGAAAAGAATATAGTCTAGATTGATGCTCAAATTAGCATGATGATATCCTTGTTGTATAAATAAAAAAAGCCAAATGGTTAAGGTAATAAGTACATTTACTTCATCAAAATAAATTATGTACACACATATCAAGTAACTTTTCAATGAATTTTATTTAGATTGAATTATTGTTTTGGTTCTTGAAAAACTTTGAAATTTTTTATTTGGTCATCTAGTGATTTTTTTCTCAATTTGATCTTTAAAAGAGCTTTTTTAAATTTTCACTTAAATTTAAATTTAAGCTTTATTTAAAATTTCACATGTATCTTCTGACACTTAAATTTTCACTTGATGTTAAAATACCATATGTAAAAAGTATACAGTGCCTTGATACAAAATGAAAATTTAGATGCCACAAGGTATTATATGAAGATAGGTGTCTCAAATGACACCTCATTATAATTTTATTTTAATATTTTATTATTAACTATCATTATTCTTTTTTATTATTATTATTAAAAAAATTTAAAATATGTGGATTAAGTAGAGTTAAAATAATATTCTTGTTTATACTTTTGATTCTCATTTTGTAAGTCTCCATACTTTCTTAATTTGACTCTTCATATATTCAAGTGGACAAAATGCATTACTACCATGGTACCTCCAAAATGGATCTCTAGGAATATTCATGGTAAATCTTATATGCTTTTAAAATTAAATTAATTACATAAAAGTTAACTTTAAATATTTAATTTGAATAACAACATATTTAATTATTATAACATAATTAAATTGATGATATTATTTGGTATTTAATTGGCCATTGATTAATAATTAATTTAAAATTAATTAGAGACTTTCTTACTCACATAAGCTGTACTATATTTGTGTAATATCTAATAAACTAAATTATATGTATTTTAAATGACGTGAAATAATCCCACTTGGGCCTCTAATTAATATATTGATAATATTACCTCATTTAAAATACATATATAGCTTATACTTATTAAATATTATACATAAAAAATAATATCATGTGTGTCTAAGATTCTCATGGAATTCATACTTTTGAATTTTTATAAATAACATTTGACATCTCTCTTGTTTTTAAATCAAGATATGTATTTAGTTGCTAAAATTAAAGTTAAATAATTCAATTTTTCCATTGGATTAATTAAATTATGATAAATTATCATAACCTCCTTCATAATTTGGTAATTTAATATTCTATACCTCTTTTACTTTTGAAATAACATTCATATTTTTTTATAAATGTATAAAAAGACTAATTTATTTCTAATGCTAATATGATATGTAAAGAAGAAATAAGGACAAATTAATATTTTTAAATTTTCATAAAAAATTAATATAATTTAAAAAAAATGATGATGATATTAAATTATCAAACTTTAAAAAAGTTACTTAATTTATCCATGAAATTACATTATTTATAATTTTAAATTGGATTAAATAAATAAATACAAATTACATATACATTTTAAATGAAATAAATTATCCATAGCTTAAATGAGACCCATCTCACCGTATTTAAAATTTATATATAATTTATATATATTAAATATTTAAAAAAAAACATTATACGACGTATATATAAAAATTTCTCGTAGAGTGGAGTCCATTTTGGCGGGGTGGTAATAACCCAATTGATGCCCACTTGAAAGAAACACAGAATATCGTAACGTTACACGTCCGCTTTGAAAAACAACGTCTGAATGGAGACACAGAAGAAACAAGAAACTTGAATTAAACGAAAACAAACATTTTCTATGGAATTTAAAATTGCAAAGGAATTGGATTTAAAGGTGGCATCCTTAGGCCTGCTTTATCGTTTGTCATGAGCAGAGAGTGTGGAGCAGTACTCTTCACCATTGCTGAACTTGGTGCCTCTCAGAAATGGAGGAGAACGGAGAAGGAAGAGGAAGTCTGGTTTTTGCTGTTAATGGTGAGAGGTTTGAGCTCTCCAGCGTTGACCCATCAATTACTTTGCTTGAGTTCTTGCGTACTCAGACTCGCTTCAAGAGTGTCAAGCTCGGCTGTGGTGAAGGTCACTCTCTGATCATTTGTGTCAAAGTATTTTCAGATTTTTGTGCCACGTAGTTGATTGTGAAACCATCTGCTCCTTCATGGATATGCATTGACTCTTCATCCTGCTATGGATTTTTACCTTTTTGTTACTGTATATACAATCTGCATTCTGTTGATTGACCCTGACAGGAGGGAATGATCTCTTCCCTCTTTGTTTTGGTTTTAGAATAAATCTGGAATATGATCGTGCATCCAGTATTTTTATAGGACACTCCAATTTGTCTTATACACATTTTCTTTTGAAAGTTAGAAACAGGGATAAAAGACGATTCATATATTGAAACATGGATTACTATCATCATAGTTTGGTGCCTTAGGAGTTGGGAATAGGATATACCACGCTCTGCTTGTTCCAATTGTATTTCGACTATATGGTTACTTTTTTCTCTCTCTCTCTCTCTCTTAAATTCTCTCTCCAGTTATTTCTCTCTGCAACTGTAACAAGTTGTTTAAGACAGAATTCAGAAAGAAAGAAAAAAAGAAAAAAAGTACATATCCTTCCTCTTATTTATCTTATAGTTGCAAATCCAATAAGAACATGAAGGCCAAAGGTTTTTTTGGTTTGTTTTATTTTTGTAATAATTCTCAAAATTTCTTCAACTTGTTGGTTTCAGGTGGTTGCGGTGCTTGTGTTGTTTTAATCTCCAAATACGATCCTGTGCTTGACCAAGTTGAGGATTTTACAGCAAGTTCTTGTCTCACACTACTTTGCAGTATACATGGATGTTCAATAACAACAAGTGAAGGCCTAGGAAACAGTAAAGACGGGTTCCACCCAATTCATGAAAGAATTGCGGGATTCCATGCCACTCAATGTGGCTTTTGTACTCCTGGAATGTGTGTTTCTCTCTTTGGGGCTCTTGTAAATGCTGAAAAGACCAACCGTTCAGAACCCCCTTCTGGGTTCTCTAAAGTGACGGCTGCTGAGGCTGAAAGGGCTATTGCAGGGAATCTTTGTCGCTGTACTGGGTATCGGTCCCTTTCTGATGCCTGCAAAAGTTTTGCAGCTGATGTTGATATGGAGGATTTGGGGTTGAACTCCTTTTGGAGAAAGGGAGAGAGCAAGGATGTAAAACTTAGTAGGTTGCCTCAATATGGTGATAACCACAAGAAGAGTAGATTTCCCATGTTCTTAAAGGAGATCAAGCCTCATGTGTTCTTGACTTCTGAGAAGCACAGTTGGCACAGTCCTACTAGTCTAAAGGAGCTTCAGAGCTTATTGAATTTAAACCACGCCACTGGAACCCGGAAAAAACTAGTCGTCAGTAATACTGGTATGGGTTATTACAAAGATACCGCAGGATATGATAACTATATTAATGTAAGGGGCATTTCTGAGCTCTCAGAGATCACAAAGGATGCAACAGGGATTGAAATTGGAGCGGCAGTGACAATATTTAAAGCTATTGAAGCGTTAAAGCAAAAGAGCAGATCTGACTTTCTCTCAGACTTTGATATGATACTTGAAAAAATTGCTGATCATATGAGCAAAATTGCCTCAGGGTTTATTCGGAACACAGCCAGTGTAGGTGGCAATATAGTGATGGCACAGAAGAATCACTTTCCTTCAGATATTGCTACTATACTTCTTGCTGTGGATTCAAGGGTCCACATAATGACCGGAACACAGTTTGAATGGCTTACATTGGAGGAGTTTCTGGAAAGGCCACCAATAGGTTTGGAAAGTGTACTTTTAAGCACTAAAATTCCAAGTTGGGAATCCAGTAAAAGTGCTCCTCCAGAACACACAAGTAAATTTCTCTTCGAAACTTTCAGAGCTGCTCCTCGACCCCTTGGAAATGCATTGCCCTATTTAAATGCTGCTTTCTTGGTTGAGGTTTCTCCATGCAAAGATTCTGGTGGAACCGTGATAGATACTTGTAGGCTGTCTTTTGGTGCTTATGGGACTAAACATGCAATTAGAGCAAGAAAGGTTGAGGAATTTTTAGTGGGAAATCTGTTATGTGTTGGCACTCTATATGAAGCTGTCAACTTGCTTACCGCTACTGTTTTACCTGAAGATGGAACTTCAAGAATTGCTTATCGCTCAAGCTTGGCTGCTGGTTTTCTATTTAAGTTCTTTGGCCCCTTGATTGATAGCTGTGCTGAAATGTTTAAGAATTACTTAAGTGGATATACTTGTTCATCATTCATGAGGGCTTCTGATACAATTCCAACTTTACTATCAGCCGGAAAGCAAGTGCTTCAGGTAGGTGATGAGTATCGTCCCATTGGTGATCCAATTACAAAAGCAGGAGCTGCATTACAAGCTTCAGGTTTGTTTTGTACCACCGAGTTGTAAATTAATATATGACAGCCTCTTTTTCTTTGCATCTTTATGGATATTTGAAAGTAGTAAAAAACTTAGCATTTCACATTATACAAGCTTGCATTTTTCTTTGGAGAAGCTTTTATTCTGTATTTGACATCAATCGCTTTGTCATGGTTAAGAATACATTCTCATTCTACTCAGAAGCCTGTAGCAAGCTATCACAGGAAAACTAATTTTCTCATCCAAAGACCTTCAACTTTCACGCTTCCTGTTCTCTTGGATTGAAGCAGTCTTAGATTCAATTTTTTTGCATTCTCTCACTAATTGGTAATTACTAATATTATCTACCTGAAGTCAAAACTACTGATTAAAAAATCCCCTTCCCACTCTTGGTTCGAAGCATTTTTGGTTCTATATTTTTGCATTCTATTGTCACTGATTACATCTTTTAAAGTCTATATTAATGTGATTCAATTCTGCTTCCCAGGTTCTTGGTTCGAAACATTAAAGGTTCCATATTTTTGCATTCTATTGTACTGACAGATTGCCATCTTTCTAATGTCCAGACAACTATGATTGAAAATCTGCTACCCCTTTGCTTGATTCAAAGCAGTCCAGGATCAATTTTTTGCATCCAAATGTCACTGGCTGCCATCTAGCTAAAGTCAAGATAACTGTGATTGAAAAAATAACATATACTTTTACTTTCCATGCTGTAATATCTGTTCAGTCAGAAGTAAATATTTTATGAATAAATCATATAGGTGAGGCTATGTTTGTGGATGACATTCCTTCACCACCAAATTGCCTGCACGGAGCATATATTTATAGTACAAAACCTTTGGCACGGGTAAAGAGTATAAAGCTCAAGCC